>CATIWQ010453554.1:0-39710 GCA_949673415.1 Euphorbia schlechtendalii | reverse complement strand
CTATATATTTAGATTCTCTAATCTTTCATATCTATATTAACTCATTCTTCATTCTAACCCTCCTATCCAAAATTATCAATACATATTATTTTCTTTATCCTTTTTCCCTATTTGATCTTTAGAGCTAGTCCTTCCCTGTGGAATCGATATCTTTTAAAACTACATCATAATTGTATACTTGCAGTTATCATCATTTTTCTATTTGATAAGAGGTACTGACAACACCTATACTTTACACGAATAAGTTTTTGGCATCATTGATATATAGCCAAACTCTTTGCGTAAAAGTTATTAAACTTATTGGTAGAAAAGTGGCGAACAGTGACTTATGCTAAAATTGCAGCAGTTTGGCAGTTTTCCAATGGTTTTTCTCAAAACTCTATATATGTGAGTGCGAATTCTCATAATCCTTCACTTCAGAAATCTGAAAATCCTTTTCCTTCAGACAAAACACTCGTTCCAAACCTTCAAAATCTTTCAATCCTTTTCCTTTTCAAAATGGTGCCCTCTAACAAATCTAATCTCATTCCTCCTTCAAATCTGCAAGAGTGGTATGAAGCGCCGTTTCCAATTTACTGTCGAGAGGATCGTGATCATTTCAAAACCATCAGAGATGCAGAATTCACGAGTTCCTATGTTATCCATAGGAATAGTTTCGTTCATTTGGGAATCTATGATAGGGTAATGTATTACCTTAGAATTCTAAATTTTGTTATCTATTCCAACATGATCATTGGAAACAGTGAGGATAATTGTAAGAAGATGCTGATATCGTTAGTATGGACGAATGATAAGATCGATTGTTTAGAATATCAT
Organism: Euphorbia schlechtendalii; assembly: GCA_949673415.1. Lineage (NCBI taxonomy): Eukaryota > Viridiplantae > Streptophyta > Magnoliopsida > Malpighiales > Euphorbiaceae > Euphorbia > Euphorbia schlechtendalii. The sequence continues at coordinate 38,894 of CATIWQ010453554.1, read as the reverse complement.
CACTAAGGGAAGAAGCATAAGATGTCAAGGAAAGTACTGGAGAAGAATTTGGGATTCCTTGAAGATTGTTACTACAAAATGCTTCCTGGTTGGTATCCATTACCAACTTGGAATCATCTTACTGGCCAAGTCGAATACAGATAGGAATCTACCTATAGCCGATAGATCCCGATCCCTATTTGCTCGCTTTACACTTCTATCTAAGTAGAGCGTTATTTGGCAGGACTAGTTCCAACACAGTCATTCCTAAAGAATTGTTTGTATTTGAAGCAGTTTGGAATGGCATAACTATAGACGTATCAGGAATTATGATGGAGACTCTTATGTCATGCGCAATTGATCTTGGTAGGATAAGTACGGGTGTCTAACCATGGCGAATTTGCTAGGCTAAGTTGGGAGAATTCCTTTGTTGTAGAAGTCTTTACTGATGAAGATTAAATTCCGGAATTAGCTACGGAATTTTTCTTCGAGTATGGATTTCTAACCAAGGGCATTGGAGAAAATGGGATAACCTATGATTGGAGATCATGGGATGAGCGAGTAGAAGCTGATAAAAAGTGAAGAGAAATTGCTAGGGAAGAAGGGAATAGTTCAACCAACCTTAGGAGGAAGTTGAATGACTTAATGGAAGAACAAGTCTCTATTCATCGTAAGATTAACGACATCCATAATCTGGTGTATGATGTTGAAAGTGATCTGTGGGAGTCACGTTATAAGATTGATAAAATGATTGAATCGCTAACTCCTAAATAGATCATTTTTTTAATTTAGGTTTAGAACCTTGTATAGTCTTTTCTTTTCGATTGTTTGTTATTTGTTTGGTGTTTGTTTGTTTTCTTATTTATCCATTGTTTATTTGTAATGTTTGCTAAATATGAAATGAAAATTTGAACAACAAGACATTGATGTTCAATTGCTATCTTCACCATGATTATTCAAGGTAGAATAGTAAATATTTATTATTTGTATTTAACATTGTTTGTTTGTGTTTGTGTTTCTAAGTTTTTATAGGTATAAGTCTAAAATTAGAAATTTGAAGAAATAAAGAAGATCATGACCGCGATATAATTTGCGCTCTTGATTATTGGATATCAAAACTTTTTATTTCTATCATGAGGAAAATCACGATTGTGACTAGCCTTCATGATCGAGGTACAAGAAAATTATAACCATTACAGATAACAATCTGACACACGACAGATGGCTAAAACCACCATTAACGGCAGTTTTGAGCTTAAACGGCTATATTGTTAATTATGACCAATTATAGACCTCTTAAACCTCTATAAATAGGTCTAAGTTGAACCCTAGCCACCACAACCTTCAAAAAGCTTACAAATCTCTGAAATTTCTTCATCTTCAATCTTCAACATTCAACCTTTTTACACTTCAAACAATCAAGATGCCTTTGAAGAAATCAGCAAATAGAAGAGAAAGCCAAACATACTAAGAGGAGTATGGTTGTCCTTTCCCTTTAAGGACAAGAGAAGAAGGCAAATTCTTTTAAAAGCTTAACAAATTGGATATTGCTGGGATGATATTCCTAGATTTGGTCTTCTGGGAAACATTGAATCTCCGTAGAGAGATGGAGGTTTATCTTTCGGCTCTTAAACTCATAAAATTTGTGGATTTGCATTTTCCATAAAATCGAGATTGGATTCTCGAATGTCTAGTAACATTTGATTATGAAGATGTAAGGAAGAGGGTGATTCATTTTCATAATCAAGGATGACATTACACCGTCATAAGAGAGATGATGGGTGAATGGTTCAGATTTGAAATAGTTAATTCATCGAGCATGATGGATACTTTTCAACCAAAACGAGTTTGGACTAAATTATCAGATAAGAGAGTCTTCGATCCCAAAAATTCTCCTAATAAACTTATTAAGGATTCTTCTTCTCCAAAATTACCTTTCCACTTCAGTATTTTATCGAGTAGAGAATACCAAGTCCAAAAGAAAGATTTGTTTCTTCTTTCTTGCACTTTGATGAAACAAAAAGCGAAATTTGTGGATATCATATGGGATATGATGAAGAAGAATTCTACAAGCATGAGGAACAAGATTGGAGCAACCGAAATTATCACTACTATTATCTTGGGTGCAAGAGGTGAACTCCCCTATGCCCAGCAACCGGGGTGAGTATTTTTGCTATATGGATGGGATTTATTTAAAGAATACCGGACTTCTTTAAGAGAACAATGGTGTATATTCTTTCTACTCCTACTCTAATCGCACCAAGAAGCTAAACTTGGCTCATGAAGATTCTTCCTTCGAACCATCTAATCCAACCGTTAGCTGTCGACATGGAAAGTTCCAATGCTTGAAGTAGAAGAAGACGAAGAAGAAGAAGACAAAGCTCCGAAAGATTGGAAGGTGAGCATGCAACAAAAATTAAACAATTGCCAAGTGGAACTTATAGTTATGAAAAGAGACATGAAGATTCTTAAGAAGAATAATAAATCGACGCTTCAAAAATTACTATCCTTCTTTCGAAAACAAAATTGTTAATTCACTCCAAGTCCCGAATTCTCCTTCATAATAAAACGGGTTTTCTCTTTTCTTTACTTTTCATTTTCACATTTTTAGAATAGTTGTTTATTTTTTAGACTTGATTTTCAATTGAATAAAATCTTCCACAATGAGGACATTGTGTTCTTTAGTGTGGGGGGTGCAATTGTAAATCCCAAAAATCCAAAAACATTGAATAAAATTAAAAAAATTGAAGAATTTGAAAATTTTTGTTATTTATACATTATCCATTCTTATACTTTACTAACATTTGTACAAGGTTATTGTGAGTGTTAGGTATTAAAAGTTTGATGTTAGTGCAAAATTTGAGCGCATGTTGAAATTGAGCGTTTTTAGCACAACATTTATCAATTTGGCATGGATGAGTGGTGAGTAACATTCGAAAGCAACATTCCAAGTAAGTTTCAATTTACATTTCAATGTAACATGAATTAGTATAAGTTATATAGTTTTAGTTTAATTCTTCCGATAAGTTTAAGTGGAGTAATATCCAGTAGTATTCTTACTATGAGTTTTATAAGCAAATCTTGAATAAGTCCTATAAGTATTGAGTGTGTTTAACGTGTTGGGAAACTATAGCCATAATACATTGAAATTGATTAATAAAGGATGAGGGTATTAAGAGTGAAAAATCAAAAGAAAAAGAGGATAACCAATGAGTTATGCAAAAGGTGAGGAATGGTACGGAGCAGAAACTGCAACCATTCAATGAGTGAAAAAAGAAAAATAGCATAGAATGAAAAATGGATGCAAAAAACAAAGTTCTTCAAAAACATATGCTTAAAAGAAAAAATGAGAGAGTGGTATGGAGCATAAAATGCAACCACTGAAAAAAGGGGAGGGTGGTATGGAGCATAAAATGCAACCACTAAGAGCATTTTTTAGCAAATGCCTTGAGAGAAAATTATTCAAAGTGTGCTTTTTATGTCCTTTATACTTTATACTATCCTTAAAAGAAGGAAATATTCGAGTATGCATGTAACACTTATATGAAGATGCGATTTGATTGAACCTCCATTAAGAGCAAAGGTATGCAACTAAACTATATAAATTGGACACTACTAATTTGTGGGAAATTTCAGACTTTTATTTAAATCTTATGCAACGTGAGAATGTGGTACTCGCTGTAATAGTCTTGCACCAATGAGGTATGAACTTGAATACTATTTTATACACTTCTGTTAAATTTACCTTGAGGATAAGGTAAAAGTTAAGTGTGGGGGTGTGATAAGTGTATAATTACACTTATTATTATAATAATTTTACACATTAAACATTATAGTTTAAGTCATTTTTATACTTCATATAAAAGATTTCACATGGTATGTAGTTGTTTTTTATGCAAACGAGTTAAGACAATTATATAAACCTGGATAACAATATGACTATGCTTAGTACCGGTTGTTCTCACATAACCACATTTAGCAAGTTACCATTCGAAAAATGTTGGCTCACTAAACAACGTTATAATCACAGATCCAGTGATTATACACAATCTCGTTAACCCCAAAACTACCCTTAAAGTTAACTCAAAAGCATATAACTTGATTAATATAAAAGACTCAACACGAAATACACATTATGGCTCATAGCCATATCATAAACTTTGACATAGAAGATATAAGTAGAAAGCAAAGCACAGTTGTAAGGTATGCAAGTGAAAGCTAAAGTTGATTAAATAGTATCCACTCTTTAATGGGAGTCATCAATTCCCACAATTCCTACGTCTGCTTTGAATTTGGTCTTGACTCGTATAGAACCTCTGCTAGGATGCTATTCTTTGTGAATATCGAACAAACAAATATTGAAGAATGAAAAATTTTATTGATAAGTGATTTGTAATTACACTTCTACAAAAATCGCTCGAATATGTAGAGAAATCTAGTGATCAAAATAACGTTCGAATCACTTATACATTTTCTCGCTAACTTAAAACAAAGCGAAAACTATACAATTTTCTCTCTAAAACTATATTCACACCATATAATTCTACACTTTCCTCACAAACACCAATTATCACCCAATGAAAATTATGAAGTTTGGAGCCCTATTTATAGAGTACGAAGGGTTGCATCCATCCAGACGAAGAGTCATGTCCATTGGTGAAAGATTACATCACTTCATTGTGATTGGATGAAAGGCTTTGACCTTATCCACAATGGATAGGCACCTATTCATGATTGGTTGACTTCTAATAGGTGTCTATTAGTTTTACAGTTGATGGAAATTAATGGCGTTTGAATGATTTTATCTGGCAGTTGAAAGAAGATAAGAGTTGACCAAAAACCATCAAGGTCAAGATCGTGAATATATGTCTGTGAGCGAACGACACGGAGCGGTGGGCCAAGAGCGTATGAGATGAGAGGTCCGGTCCACCGGGGTGTTTGAAAAATGGTGTACTGGGTCGTGGATCCAGAAAAAGGTTTTGGTTGAGAGAAAGCGAAAACATTTTTACATCGGTTCAAACCCAAATCCGCCATCTCTTAGTGTGGAGTCGCCACCTATATTATCTCTTTCCATGAATTAGAGTCTTGTGAGGCTTAACGTTCAGGGGATGGCCCACCAAGACATAGAGATTCAGGTCCAGTATAAGTTGCTTATTTCTTATGTGATCACATTATATTACATATATAGAAAACTGTATTTTCTTATCTATGCATATTCGCACTTAGGTCATTTTTCAAGTTTATGTGCATATTTTAATGTGCATGCGGAAAGCAATAAATCCATACATCAAGCATTAAGTAAATGCGGAAAAGTATATATTACAAAAATTACAAAACCTCGGGAGATGCAACCGCCCCGTCTAATCTATTAATTACAATTTTCATAAAAATACATGCAATACTCGAAGGAAAATAAATCCTTGGCACACATCAAACCTGCATTCACAAAGGTTAGCACAAGATATGGCACGTATGTTCGATTTGATTTTAGCGAGGCCCGTGTGACCTAATTAAAAAATTGATGGTTTAAAGTTATTGAAATAAAAATGGTTCATTTTTATTTACACGCATGTTGGTCGATTTTATTAGTGAAAATGACCACATGGCAAAGTTATCCAGGAATACATTTTATTCCCTTCATGGGGGTGACTTAAAACATCATTTAGAAACACAAATCTAGGTCAAATATTCTTAACATAACCCTTGTTTGGGTTAACAACGATAACGATTTCATCCATATCATTACCGACTTCCCTGTGAAGGGTGATATCGATATGAATGACTCGAATCGCTTCCGTTGCTACCCCAAATATTAATAAACATGTTAATTCATTTATAAATCATGTATAAATCCTAAATAATTACAATTTAGAGGTTTTTTACCTCCAATGATGCATTTTCGAACTCATAAGGGTCTTAGCATGTCATTTCGGGCTTTAACGATTCGAAACGGATCAAAATGAAGCAAAATTGCATTCTGCCAAAGCCAATGTCATTACAACATTGCAATGTCATTAATGACATAAGGTGATGTCATTCATGACATCGAGTTCCTAGACCTGTAGAAAACATAAAAAAATAGCAGAAAACAGCAAAACGAAAATCCAAAACTTCAAACGATCATAACTTTGGCTATACATATCCGATTTGGATGATCTTTATCATTCTAGAAATCTCATGATGTGTAGAATATGTCTACATAAACAAAATTTTCAAAAAATTTTGAAATCATACTTCATTTTCTAGAAAAAAGATTGGTGTGCAAAATCGAGAAATAACCGAAAAGAAGATGAAACTTCAAAAAGAAAAGCATATAAACATAAGCATGAACCCTAGGAACTCAGAGGATTACCCCATAGTTATGAATCCACATTCTTTATGGTCCATGAACTCCTTCGGGAAGCTCTCCTTGTTTCGTTTTTGTTAGATTTGGTGATTTATCGAAAATCTTTGGAAGGGATCTATTCCTTGCCAAAGTAGATGTTTCAAAAGGTGTAGTAACCTTCAAGTGAGTGATAAGGATGTTGTATAATCTCCATTCAAGTCTAAACCTCAAGTATTTAATCTAGCTAACCCGAAATCCCATGTTTTAAGGGTGAAAGTTTGGTTTTAGCTCAAGAACACTCAAGAACACCTCAAAAAATGCTCCCTCTTTCTTATGCTAAATGTGAAATCCTTCTTCTGGAACTCCCCCCTTCTCTGCAAACTCAGTCTTCCTTTTCTAGAACTCCCTTCAATCCAAAAGTCCAACTACCTTTAGTGGTTCACCCACTTGTTTTTGTCATTCCCCTCTTTTATTGACTAAGTGGGTTCAACATTATTTAGAGAGGCTGTAAAGTGGAGAATATCCAGAATTATGGGGTAAAGTTAGGTTTTTTTGACCAAATGATGCAGAAATTACATTTTTTGTCTGTCTGTAAAGGTGATATCATTAACGACATTAGGAATGTCATTAATGACGTTACGATGTCGTTAACGACATTCCATGGCTAGAATGTGCTTTTTCTTTTGGGCTTGGGCATTTTTTAAAGAAAAGGAAGCCTAAAGAAACAAGGAGGATGATTCTTAGATGATTTCAAGACCCTGCAAAATGTGAAAAGCTAATAAGGGAAAAATTATAGCTTCATCATCGAACTCGCGAGTCGGGCGTACAAATCCCATGCTTAAAGGCTACCCCTTGTGGGATCACTGCTGATATGAGATCAGTACAGTCCCATGATTGAAAGAGCAGCGGGGTTTAGAGATAATACATGCCCGGTCACGGTTTGCACTCTTCGGGGATGATGGTTGAAATCTTTTATCTTGGTGCGGCATACTTTCAAGGATTGGTCTCTCCATGCTCCTTGTGAATTGCCCATTTTGCAATGATTACCACATGAAAGTTGACCTTCAACTGGTTGATACTGTTGGAACCGTTGGGGAGAGAACGTTGACTGTGTGCCTCCGTCCTCCTTGTGGAGAATCCCGTGTGCAAGCTATGATAAGCCTACTAACGACGTGGACTGTAGAAAATTCATCGATCGAAAAAAAGGTCGGGATAAGATGTGAACTATAGAAAGTTCATTGACTGTAAAAAGTCAGAAAATGTGTGAACTGTAGAAAGTTCGTTTGACTATAAAAAGTTAGAAGATTATGAACTGTAAAAAGTTCATTGATTGTAAAAAGATAGAAAATGGTGAACCGTAGAAGGTTTATTGACTATAAAAAGTTGAAATTTTGAACTGTAGAAAGTTTATTGACTATAGTAAGTTGGGAGATTTTGAACTGTAGAAAGTTCATTTGACTGTAAAATGTTGGAAGATTTTGAACTGTAGTAAGTTCGTTTGATTGTAAAAAGTCAGAAGGAAAGAGGACTATAAAAGTCCGTTGACTGTAAAAAGTCTGAAAAAGAATGCAGATTATAGAAAGTTCGGTGATTGTAAAAAGTCTGAAAAGAATTGTAGACTATAGAAAGTCTAAAAAGGAATGCGGACTGTAGAAAGTCTGTTGATTGTAAAAAGTCTAAAAAGAAATATGGACAGTGGAAACTCTAAAAAGGAATGCGGACTGTAGAAAGTCCGTTGACTGTAAAAAAGTCTGAAGAGAAATATGGACTGTAAAAAGTCCCGAAGGTTACGCGAACTGTATAAAGTATACGGTGGGTACCCCTTGTGACTTAACCGTGGGTTGACTATGACCCTTTGATGATACATCGACTATGATAAGTCTTCGTCGAAATCCAATATGGGATGGTTGACTGTTGCGATTTGAATTGTATGCCCCTTGTGGGTTGACCTCTGGGTCGACTGTGACCCTCAAAACTACTGGGGAAAGAATGAAAGCCATGTGCTCCATGCCTTTATTAATACATCGATTGTGGTAAGGCTTTGTCGAAATCCTATATGGGATGGTTGACCATTGCGATATGAATTATATGCTCTTTGTGAGTTAACCTCTAGGTTGACTGTGACCCTCGGAACTGCTGGGGAAAGGATGAAAGTCATGTACTCCATGCCTTTGTTGATACGTTGACTGCTGTGAGTTTGACATATATACCCCTTGTGAGTTTTATTAGTAGATACTTGTGACATATGTTTTAATTCCTTGATTGAGATTACCGAAGGCAAAAAAATTTTCCCCTTCAATCAAGAATTAAAACATGAGGGTTCTGAGAAATTTTTCTTCAGGCCCATGATAGACGTGGAAATTTGAGTTTGAGATTTTCAGGGATGTCCCGATGGCTGATTCGCTGTTTTGGGAGGCTTTTGGGATATTGCAATGTTGACTTTAGGCTTGAGTGAGCCATCATCTTGTTTGTAGGTTCCTCATGTGGAGTTTATTGTTTACTGGGATGATGTTGCCCCGGTTTGGCATCATCTTTACATGTAAATAACGTGATGCGTATATGATGTATGCATGTTTTTATGCATGAACAATATTTATCATATGATGTATGTTCATCTGTTGTAGATGTCATGGGCTTCGTTCATTGAAGATCCTTTTCTTGTGCTGGTGCATGGTTACCCCTAGGGTTTGTCTTGTTAGGGATTCCATGGGTGACTCCCTCAGAGCAACGACCATGGGTTCGTTGAATCATATTCAAGTTCATAGTTTGAATCTGGTTTGAGGAAAGTCTGGATGAATTATTGATCTCGCATTGTGTCAACGATGATCACTTAGAAGCCGTTTTCCTAAAGAGTTATTACATATTATTTCGAGGAGGAGATGATGATTTTGATATTGGTTCTAATTTCTACGTAGATTGCCCTTGCGGGTTTTCAATCTTTCAAACCTTGTCTTAATTTTTTAGTAGACTGCCTTTTCAGGTTTTCAGTCTAGTAGACTCATTTTTCTTTATTTTTTCATTTTTTTGGATGTTTACTTGCGATATTCTACCATTGGCATGCAAGCAATCAAAATAAACATATGCATAAAGATTTAGCAGAAATGATAATTCATTGATGAACTTAACAGGGGTATAAATGTTTCAAGTGATTTGACTCCTGCCATTGATTAGCCCTCTCATGTTTTCTAACCAATGTGGTTCTCTCGATGTCTTAAGTTTTTCCTTACCACCCTTTTCAGGTTTTCAACTCAACGGACTATTCTTTTTCTATTTGAAAAGAATTCCTAATTTTTGCTCAACTAACCGAATGTTAATTGATAGGCTAAATATAAATTTATTTTTTGTTTTTGCTGCTTTTCATTGATTTATTTCTTTCACCTATGTGTGATAGCAATTATGTAAGACCTAATTGATTTGGTAGATCAGTTGGCGTCCATGTCCACGACTTCATTTGTTATCTCGTTCAGCATTTTTGATCGATTGGTAGGTACTCGATGCTTTGTTGGCTTGAGGTGTATGTGATAATGAGTCTTGATCATCAGTGTTTCTTGCGATGATTGCCCCACATATAGTAGCAAGCTGTGTGAAGAAACTATAGACGTGTTCAACTATCTGACTCTTTTTATCTTTAGCATTGACTCTTGTTTGATTATCCCATGAATGATGGTGAACTGTGTGATGGAATTGTTGATGTGCTCAATGGTTCGAATCCTTCTTTGTGGCATTACGCCTGTTATTTGGTCTTATGAATGGTGGTGATGGAGTTGTTGACGTGTTCAACGATCTGACTCCTTCTTTGTAGCATTGCGTCAGTTGTTTGGTCATGGAGTTGATGTGATGGAGTTGTTGACGTGTTCAATGATCTGACTCCTTCTTTGTAGTATTGCGCCATTTGTTTGGTCTTAACTTGCTTGGTTAACATTTCGGCCTCATTCTAGCTCCGATCCTTTTAATCTTTGCATACTTTGTTCTCTTGATTGAGTCAGTGGACGTTTCGGACTTGGAGATCTTCCATTCTTGTATGATGAGGCAATTACTATCACGCATTGTCTAAGTACATGTGTTTCTCTCACTTTCTCTCAAGAGTCAAATCATTTGAAATTACAGTGACTTTGGGGAATCCATTTGTACCCAAATTAATTTCATGATGTGTTAAATGTGCTAAAAACATTATGTGTATGCTTATGATAATGCGTGATGTCATTGATAGGATATCAAGCAAGTAAACAATGTTCACTTTATTCAAAAAGTCAAAAGGCCTCATGGGAAAAGTAGCTAAATGCTAATTTATTACATCATCATCTTTTAGTGCTAGTGTCCCTCAGATGCATCCATGGATTCAAAATGCTCCATCCTATCTGCCTTTTCAAACACTTCCTGATAGCTCGAAAAGATGTCTAACCCAAACTTATTCCTGTATGATGGTAGTGCACCATCCAATAGCTTGGTTATCATCTCTGGTAGAGTTAAGCGAGCCCGAAGCCTGACCTGTGTGGCCATCAAGCACGCATAGTAGGATTTGAAGTTCTTACCTTGATCCTACTTTATAACCTCCAGATGTTGCATCGTGGTTTCCATCTGAGAGTTGAAACCGCAATGCCCCATCATAGCCTTAGAAAGGCTATTCCAATCAGTGGCTATGTCCAACGGAAGGTGGTTATACCATTCATGGACTGGGAGGCCCAAGGTGATGATGAAGAGCTTAGCCATCATCCATTCGCTGATCCTTAATACCCTCATCACCGTTTGATAATGCGTCAAGTGAGCGCGCGGGTCGCCAAATCCTACTTACTTCTCAAACTGCGGCATTATTAAGTTTGGGGGCAGGCTATCTTCATACATGATTGTCGATTGCGCCTAGTTTGAATTCATGAGATGACCACCGTGAGTAGCCAAGAATTGTTACTAAAATTTTGCCATGCCTGGTTGTTGGAGGATGGCATTCCATGTGCTTGATAAGAGCTATATTGCCCCTGCAGAAATGTTGCAAAATGGGGTAGTTGAGGTGCCTGAAACTGTGAGGCGACTAGTGTACTCCAGTTAAAAATAGGGTGTGGGTCATTCCTTGGTAGAAAGACCATGATGCGAATGTTGGTTGGAAAGTTTGTCTAGGGAAGAATGGATTATGGTTTAGCTGACTTTGTCATACCCCGAACTGATAAAAGGTAGTTGGGGGCACCATGTGTGAGGTGGGAGGTCCCCCTATTTCAAGCCATCTAGTAAGATCACCGTTGTTATGGGTGACCTTCGGATTGGATATTGCAATTTGAGCCCTCTCGACATGCTGGCGAATGAACGTTGTTCGCTGTTGGTAAAGGCATTCAAGGATGATACAATCTCGGCGCTCATCGACAATTGAGAGTTTTATCCCATAAGGATAGGGTGATCCTCTCCCTCTTTCTCGTAGATTGGAAATAATTGATGTACGTTGAACTGAATTCGAGTCTGAACCCACATCTTCACTTGAGTCAGTGTATGGAACCCCCTCTAGACTGGCCACAATTGGAGAAATGTGGACTAGGCATCGATCAGTCCTTTTCCATGCTAAGATACACAAGTAGAGGGTCAGATGTGCATGTAAGATTTGTGATATGACTCTTGATGAAAAATGCGTGAGATGTTTATGTTATGGCTGCATTCATGAGGGGTTAGCATGCCATGATGTGAAATAACATATAATTCAATCCATTTGAAATAAATAGGTTAGTCATTAGGTAAAGATGAAAACATGTGAAGAAGAAAATCCAACAATAGGGGTTGGATTTGAGATTTGTACGATCCTTGTGTGACTCGTGAGATTACCAAGTTATTGTATGGTAATAGGTAAATAGTTTGAGGTGACATCTATGTGATGTCAAGGGTTGTGTTGGTCAATCCATTTGGAACAAACAGGTTGATTGCCATAATACCCGTGTGGTAGTAGGCTTGGGGTTGAGGTGCGACTTGTGTTTTGCCAATCCATTTGGAATAAATAGGTTGACTTCTGTGATATTCGTGTGGTAAAGTGTGACTTATGTTTGCCAATCCATTTGGAACAAACAGGTTGCTAGCCGTAATATCCGCGTGGTAAAAGGATGAGGTTGTGATTTGTGTTTGCCAATCTGCTTGGAACAAATAAGTTGATTACCATAATGATCGTCTGGTAATAAGCTTGGTTTAAGGTGTGACTTATGTTTGCTAATCCATTTGGAACAACAGGTGATGGTTGCCTATTACCCGTGGGGTAATAGGCTTTTTGGGAATTTGCAACTGTGGCTCTTTCTCATGTCGTGAGGTGGCTTTGTTCAGCTTCCACACAATTGTGTGAGTCTGGGTAAATAGTGCATTGTACCATGTGACTCTTAGTATAGTGGGTTTGTTGACCCAAATGGGCAGAGGTTCGAGTGCCAAGTGGGTACCACTATAACCAAGGATATCCTCTCCTAAGTGATGCTGTCTTGTAGCATCATCTAATTCTAGGTTCAAGTTCGGGTAGAACGGTGTGTTATACCCTAGGTTTAGAAGTCGATGATTCTAAGCGGACAAAGGTTTGAGTGCTTAGTAAGCACTATTTTTATCATGGGTAGGTATTTGCCCCATTTGCGCTTTTTGGTGTGTATAATTGCCCTGGAAGGGCTGTGAGTTGGATGTCGACTGAACATCTCAAAGATGATGTGTAGGATATATTATTACCCCTTTTGGGCTATGTGTCGGATGTCAAGTGGACATCACATAGTAAAAGGAAGGTATGTTTGCCATGTACGGGCTAATAGCGGGATGTCAAGTGGATATCTAGCTGAGAAAGGGGCAAGTGATGTCCCTAAGTGATTTTATGTTATCCTAGGGTGACACAACCTATATTGTCAACTGTGCCTAAGTGTATGTGATTTTGGTTCGCTATCGTGTATCGTGTATGTGTCAATTGTGCATGATCGTGTGTTGGGTAACACCCTAGGGAAAATGCCTATGGGTTATTTACATGAGGGTTGTAACTGGGTTGTTGATGTAGAAGGTTCTTGTTGCACTAAAATACACTCCAATCCTCTAACGAGGGAGGTACATGAGATATGGCAACAAGTGCTCTGCCCGCTCAAGTACTATCTTTTCTTAGGGAGGCAGATTAGTACCGGAGAGAGTTTCACGGTAATAAGGGTACCTTAGACTTATGGGCTAGTCCCCTCTATTGCAATGAGTTATTATGAATATGGCATAATTAAGAGGAAATGGAATAATGTGATCAATAATTAATGGCACTTATCCAAAATCTAAAACCATTGAAAAAAAAGTTTTGAGAAAAGTCCCCAGCGAAGTCGCCACTGTGAGTGGATGACACGGAGCGGTGGGCTGAGAGCGCGCGAGATGAGAGGTGTGGTCCACCGAGGTATTTGAAAAAAGGTTCACCGGGTCGTGGACCTAGAAAAAGGTTTGGTTAAGAGAAAGCAAAAACATTTTTTGGTCGGTTCAAACCCGAATTCGCCATCTCTTAGTGTGGAGTCGCCACCTGGATTAGCTCTTTCCAGGAATTAGAGTCCTGTGAGGCTTAACGTCCGGGGAACGGCCCACTAAGACACAAAGATTCTGGTTCGGGATAAGTTGCTTATTTCTTATGTGATCACATTATATTACATCTATAGAAAACCGTATTTTCTTATTTATGCACATTCACACTAAGGTCATTTTTCGAGTTTATGTGCATGTTTTAACGTGCTGCGAAAAGTAATAAATCCATACATCAAGCATTAAGTAAATGCAAAAAGTAAATGAGGAAAAGTAAAGATTATAAAAATTACAAAACCTTGGGGGATGCAACCGCCCGCCTAATCTATTAATTACAATTTCCGTAAAAATACATGCAATACCAGAAGGAAAATAAATCCTAGGCATATATCTAACCTGCATTTACAAAGGTTAGCACAAGATATGGCACATATGTTCGATTTGATTTTAGCGAGGCCTGTGTGGCCTAATTGAAACATCGATGGTTTAAAGTTATTGAAATAAAAATGGTTCATTTTTATTTACACGTATGTTGGTCGATTTTTTTAGTGAAAATGATCGCATGGAAAAGTGTGAGGCCTGTTATCCGGGAATACGTTTTATTCCCTTCATGGGGGTGACCTAAAAATCATTTAGAAGCATAAATCTAGGTCGAACATGCATAACATAACCCTCATTTGGGTTAACAACAGTAACGATGTCATTCATATCTTTAATGACTTCCCTGTGAAGGGTGATATCAATATGAATGGCTCGAAGCGCTTCCGTTGCTACCCCAAACCTTAATCAACATGTTAATTCATTTATAAATCATGTATAAATCCTAAATAATTACAATTTAAAGGTTTGTTACCCCCAATGATGCATTTCCGAACTTAGAAGCGTCTCAACGGTTCGTTCCGAGCTTTAACGATTCGAAATGAAGCGAAATTGGATTCTACCAAAGCCAATGTCGTTGAAAAAATTAGGAAATTTTTTTAATGACATTGCGATGTCATTAATGAAATTAGGTGATGTCGTTAACGACATCGAGTTCCCAGACCTGCAGAAAACATAAAAAACAGTAGAAAATAGCAAAACGAAAATCCAAAACTTCAAACAATCATAACTTTGGCTATACTTAACCGATTTTGATGATATTTATCATTCTAGAAAGCTCATGATGTGTACAATATGTATATGTAATCAATATGTTCAAAATTATTTGAAATCATACTGAATTTTCTGGAAAACTGATTGGTGTGCAATATCGAAAAATAACCGAAAAGTAGATGAAACTTCAAAAAGAAAAGCATATAAACGTAAGCACAAACCCTAGGAACCCAGAGGCTTACCTTGTAGTCATGAATCCACATTCTTTAAGATCCATGAAGTCCTCCGGGAAGCTCTCCTTGTTTCTTTTTGGTCGGATTTTGTGATTTACCGAAAATCTTTGGAAGGGATCTATTCCTCACCAAAGTAGATGTTTCAGAAGGTGTAGTAACCTTCAAATGAGTGATAAGGATATTGTAGACCCTCCATTCAAGTCTAAACCTTAAGTGTTTAAACTAGCTAACTTGAAATCCCAAGTTTTGGAGGTGAAAGTTTGGTTTTAGCTCAAGAACACCTCAAAAAATGCTCCTCTTTCTTATGCTAAATGTGAGCTCGTTCTTCTAGAACTCGCCCCACTTCTCTACAAACTCAATCTTCCTTTTATAGAACTCCCTTCAATCCAAAAGTCCAACTTCCTTTAGTGGTTCACCCATTTATTTTTTTCATCTCTCTTTTTCTCCCCTCCTTTATTAACTAAGTGGGTTCAACATTATTTAGAGAGGCTGTAAAGTGGAGAATATCCAGAATTATGGGATAAAGTTAGGACTTTTTGACCAAATGATGTAGAAATTGCATTTTTAGTCTATCTCTAATGGTGATATAGTTAATGACATTGCCAATGTTGTTAACGATATTACAATATCGTTAACGACATTGGCAATGTCATTAACGATATTGCAATGTCATTAACGACATTGGGATATCGTTAACAACATTGCATGGCCAGACTAGGCTTTTTCTTTTGGGCTTGGGCTTTTTTTAATGAAAAGGAAGCCTAAAAAAACAAGGCGGATGATTCACAGACGATTTTAGGACCCTGGAAAATGTCAAAAGCTAACAAGGGAAAAATTACAGCTTCATCATCCAACTCGCGAGTCGGGCGTAAAAATCCCATGCTCACAATGTCAAGATTGTGAACACTTGATTGGCATCTTTCTGTTGTGAAAGTTAACAAGTCATGACCGCGATATGTGTGTCACGATCGTGACATGCCTTTTTCACATGAATCCTCTTCACGATTTCTACCGATCTTTGACATCTTCGATCCTTTGCCAAATCCTTTGGTTCCATGCATCTTTTTGCACCTTTTTCACTCTTTTTTCATAGAATTCCACTTTTGATCATTTTACTTCCAAGATCTACCTAGTATCTGCATTTGCATCAAAAACAACTACATACCACGTGAAATCTTTTATATGAAGTATAAAAATGACTTAAACTATAATGTTTAATGTTTAAATTTATTATAATAATAAGTGTAATTATACACTTATCATCCATGCTTACTATTTCTTTTGTAACAAGTGTAGGAATAATTAGTTGATTGTTTGTTTGATCCTCTTGGGTGCCTAACTCAAGATTGCTCCCACTAGCTTTCGCAAGTATATACTCCTTCTCAAGGAATTGAGAATTTCTAGAAACAATTACCTTTTATTCCTTGGGATCATAAAAGGTATAACCCATAGTCTCCTTAAGGTGACTTATAAAAAGACACCTTTAAAACTGAACACCTAGCTTATCTGAACTTGTCCTCTTTACATAAGCAGGACATCCCCAAACTCTCATGTGAGAAAGTGTTGGTTTCTTACCATACCACATTTCGTATGGTGTTTGATCAACTGATTTCGAGGGCACTATGTTTAGAATATAAATAGTGGTCTCAAGTGCATAACCCCAAAAGGATCTGTTGAGTTCTGCTTGACTCATCATGGACTAAACCATATCGAGTAGGGTTCAATTTCTCATTTTTGACACTCCATTATGTTGGTGTGTATAAGGAGGTGTCCACTAATATAAAATAAAATTATCCCTTAGATAATCGTGAAACTCTCGACTTAAATATTCAAAGATTAAGTCGCTAGTGGATAACCTAAACTTGGCTTCCCATCCGAGAACCTTTAGGCTTAGTGTTCCAAACTGATATGGAACCCTATAACTTTACATGATTAAATTGGCTTTCTAGCAAAGGTGTATGATCCCCCGATACTCAGATTATCACATGATTGTGACTTAATCCGGATCTGCAAAAGTAACCAGTACAATACACTCCTTCAATCAGGTTAAGTAACATCCAGTTTATTGAGCTCGGATTAAGTGTCAGCTCATGTAATAGTCTTAACTCTCCTGGAATTAGACTTGTTAATGAAGAACACCACTCGCCATAATGTATCAAGGTTGACTACAAACCCATTCTATCAATATTATACTCTGAAAAGAGATTTATGAGTGTGTCTCTTCAACAAGAGGGCTTAAGGTACAACTCTCACTATATCACTATATCAGAAGCGATGGATCCCATCTTGACTACTCGACTTACAAATGAGTGATCATCACTATACTCGTAATCACCTGTATTATCTTGATTGCCAGGGTATGAATAAGTATAACCCAAAGTATAACAATTCCTACACAAGGTAACTAGTATTTCAGGTCTAGATACTTGTACTTCTACTACAATAAGATATGACACCAACACATGGATATAGTTATTTCTGAGTGTCTATCTTATAGCAGTCTCTAATATATTACCCAAATACATTCATGTGTTAACTCAAGGAAACACCTTCAGCTCGTGAGATTAGCTGCTTGGATTTTATCCAAGGAGTAAGCCTACACATGCTAGTCTATCTGCTTCATTGATGTCCATTCTCGATCAAACTATGACTAGGGATATTTAGACTATTGATAGTAACACGTGTGTGCAGTTCTCACATCCCATAGCTCCCATTTATCCTCGCACTTTCATGATATGAAGTAGTAGTGGACTTCATCTTATCAATGAACATATATATTTATACATAATAGCATATATATAATAACAACGAGATAAATAATTTAGAAATAATAGTCGATAAATAACAAAGATGCCTTTATTATTGATAAAACTAATCTTAAAATTGTTTGTAAGTGGGTTTAAGCCTATATTGATAACAATTTTCAGATTATTGTTATTAATAATAAGGCATCTTTGTTATTTATTGATGATTATTTCTAGATTGTGTATCTCGCTGGTATTATATATATGCTATTATGTATCTATATATATATATGTTCATTGAAAAGACAAAGTCCATGACTATTTCATAGCATGAATGTGCGAGGACATAGTGAGAGCTATCTTGTGTGAGAACTTCACACACATGTTATTTTGAATGGTCTAAATGTTCCAAGTCATAGCTTCATTGAGATTGGACATCAACGAAGTAGATGAACTAGCATGTGTAAGCTTACTCCTTACAAGTATAATGATAATCACACATTGGTAAGAAGATTAGTCAAGATGGGATCCATTTTTCCTGATATAGTGACATAATGGAGTTGTACCTTATGGCCTCTTATAGAAGTGACACACTCATAAACCTCTAATCAGAGTATAAGATTTGTAGAATGGGTTTGTAGTCAATCTTGATACCTTATGGCGAGTGCTGTTCTTCATGAACAAGTCTAATTCCAGAATAGCTACGGCTATTACACAAGCTAACACTTAACCTGAGCTTAATAAAAAGGATGGTACTTAACCTGATGGAAGAGGTGTATTATGCTAGTTTCTATTGCAGAACTAGATCAAGAAATAAGCATGTGAGGTTCTGAGTATTGGGGGATCATATTCCTTTGCTAGAAAGCCCATTTGATCGTCTAAAATTATTAGGTTCCACATCAATCTGGAAAACTGAGCCTAAAGGTTCCCGGATGGGAAGCCAAGTTTAGGTTAACCTCTAGCGGCTCTATACTTCGGGATCCTATTAGGTCACACACTTTGGGTTTTACCGGACTAAATAAAGAACTTATATAATAGGTCTATGCCAAGAATATAAGGAAAGTAAAAATTTTTGGATGAATAAATAATTGGTTGAACAAATAATAATTAGAGGATTCAAAGAGGAGTTTTGGAAAAATTGCACAGGGTGGTGCAAGGGAAAATTTTTCGGTGGCGGGTGGGCCCTGCGAACATGGGATGTTCGCGGGTGGGGCCTACACGGCTGCCTCTTGAGCAAAAGTTACTTGTAGGCCTCTAGCATGCATTAGCACAAGGCCATTGCTTGCTGGTGGGTTGTAGGCCCTCCAATAGCTTGCAAACTAGGCTTGCAAGATAGCTTGCAAGCCCAGCTTGCGGGACAGGCCAAGCTCATTAGGGTTTGCCTAGTGGAGGTAGCACACAGAAGCTCCACGCGGTTAGCTCGCTTTGTGGGATGGGAAATCCCATCCCACATTGCTAAATGAGGGGAGCATTTTGCTTCCCTCCCACTATAAATAGTGGCCTCCTCATCCTTTCATCACTTTAGCTCAGCCTTTCCTTTTGATTTTTGATTTCTTTTCTTCGTGAGTTTTTACGAGATCCTCCACAAGCTTCTTCACTTTCACAAGAATTCTTTTGAAGGCTTATTCATATTTTTAGAAAGTGCCTTCTAAGTTATATTTTTAGGTTGGTCTACGAGCGGCCTTGCAGCTGCTTGTTAAGTAATGAGTTATTCCTCTACGAAAGGTTTTGGTCGGTTGGGGTCTGTGTGGACTTATCATAGAAGCTTTCCAGGTTTGGAGGCTTGTGCTAACCGAATGTTGTCCAACTATTCTAAGGGAGCGTCGCATAATAGGGAAAGACACACATTAACTGGTAATACTCTTAACTTAGATGCTAGGTTTCTTTTATTAAGTTTTATAAATCCATTAGCATCCATGGAATGTTTCAACTTAGATTATATCAATCATGTCATGCTTAGGAGATTCTTTGGGCTTAATTTTAAGTTTTGTTATTCCACCGTGCAAGTTTGCATGTTCAATTTCTGCTTTAATTAGCCATCATATCATACTAACCACATTCTTTTATGCAGACACTATCTTACACACACACACTCATTCTTTTAATAGCTAAGGTTTAAAAACACTCATTAAGTATCATAAACATCATGAATAAACCCAAAGCATTATAAAATACCCAATAGTATTTATTATCAATAAAGAAGCTTGAGGTCATGTTGCCTTAAGGAACGCACCAACATAACATACCCTAATATTTATGATGCCTAATAGGCATATGAAATTGTACCTAAATTCAATCAAGTACTCAACTCATTCATCTCGCTACATCAGCAACACCAAATAAACATCAACATTAATTCATTCATTTATCATAAGGGTAAAACACATTGTATTACATAAAATAAAGTCCTCATTCTGTCTTGACATAAGGATGTCACCGTGGTAAGGCTCACCATCCCTTTACCTTCCATTCAAACTCATTTTTTTAGAGACCTCATTGATTTCTCAACCTGAATAAGCTAGTAAAGAGTCATTTCCATTGCTTCTTGAGGCTTTAAAAAATCATTAGGAATCATAAACTCATAAGCATTAACACATGACTGACCTAATTCAATCCTGTTTGGCATTTAGCGTGGGTTCGATAAAAGTAGTGTCTCATCCAGTTGTACCCAAGAACCATTTCAGCCATTCAAGAGGAAAGTTCATTTTCAGTCACAAGTGAGGGCTCATTGTCAAGCCTCATCCAAGTAATCAATTTTCAATTCAACACCATGGTTAATCAGATGGAGAATGAGTAATCGTCAAATTCTAATAAACCCAATCAAAGGGAGGTCTTCCTCTAGGAAATGGGATGGAATCTGATGCTACGTTGACTAGGATGCTCACTAGTCTGCATTTCCATTCAGCCCTTCTAACTTCTATAAGGGAACTTCTCGCCAAGGAGAGAAACTCAGATCGGATTTCTAAATCGGCTCCCTCTAGCTAATGAGACCCTTCCTACTACTAACCAAGGGTCTACTCCTTCCTTACAAGAAAATCTTAGCTCTTTCTTCAATCATGGAAATCAGTTAATCTAGCAGTCAACTCGAGGAAGTTTGGCAGCTTTCTTCCGTGTCAGGTGTGAGCATGAGATTTTACTCCCCACTCATGAGTTTAATGATGAAGCTGTAAGTTAATTTTCCCTTGCTAGTTTTCCATTTATATAGGGTCTTGAATTCATCTAGGAGAAGCTCACTTTGTTTCTTTAAACCCTAAACGCTTTTCTTTAAACAAAGCATAAAAGCCCAAGGTAAAAGAGCCATGTCATTAATGACATGGCCATATCATTAACAATATGGCTAATGTCATTAACGGTAATGACATCGCTAATGTCATTAACAACATTGCAGCAGAACCAAAATTGTACTTTTTGCAATTATTAGTAAAAGAAATCCACTTTTGCCCACATGCTTAGACACTTACACATGCTCAACCACTCCCCCACCTTACTTAGGATACTTCACATCAAATCTTTGATGGATATGACAAAAGTAAGTAAGGAAGTATGGGTTAAAGAGAAGTATGGGCTAGAAGTATGGGTTAAAAAGTAATCCTAGCTCGACCTAGGTGAACTTCAGATTAAAGGGAGCTCCCATAAAGCGAGGACTGAGTTTTGGTGATAGTGGGGATGACATTTTCATGCATAGGGAGCAGAAGAAAGCTGAGTTCAAAGGGCAAGTTCATGGTTTGAGTGTTCTTGAGTTTTTTTAGCATTTTTTTAAACTAAGTGGGGACTTTAAGCACATAATCACTTGGGATTTTGGGTTAGTTAGATTGACTCCATGAACATGTCGTGAACTTGGGTCACAAGGGTTTACTTGTTCATCTCTTAAGCAAATTTGAGGTTTAGTTCATCTTTTAAGCAAAGCTTAAGGTTTATAGATCATTTAAGCAAACTTGAGGTTTAGAGATCACTTAGGCAATGCTTGAGGTTTAAACTTGAATGGAGAGTCTACAACATCTTTACCCCTCACTTGAAGGTTACTACACCTTCTAAAACATCAAGTCTGGCAAGGACTAGATCCCTTCCAATGATATTTGGTAAATCACCAACCAACAACCAAATCCAACCAAAATGAAACAAGGAGAGCTTCCCTGATGAATTCATGAATCTTAAAGAAAGTGGATTCATGGCTACAGGGTAAGCCTCTAAGTTCCCACCATTTGTGCTTACATTTATATGCTTGTATTTTTTAAGTTTCATTCTCTTTTCGGTTATTTCCATTTTCATACACCAAAATGTTTTCTGAGAATTTCAGTATCATTTTAGATCATTTTAATTATTTTTTTACATAAAAATATTCTACACATCTTGAGCTTTTCATAAAAATAAAGATCATCAAAATCGGTTAACCATAACAAAAGTTATGATTGTTTGAAGTTTCGGATTTTCGTTTTGCTATTTTTGTACGTTTTCTACAGGTTTGGAATGTCGATGTCGTTAATGACATCAATAATGTCCTTAATGACATCACAATATCTTTAATGACATCATTTGTGATGTCATTAATGAGGTAGAATCATATATTGGCTTCATTTCACTCCGTTTTGAATCGTTTAGGCTTGAAATGACCCATTGAGAGCCTTATGAATTTGGAAATACATCATTAAGGCTAACAAACTTGTAATTTGTAATTATTTAGGAGTTATATATGATTTGTTAATTTATTAATATGTTTATTAAGGTTTTGAGTAGTAACAAAAGCACTTTAGACCATCCATATCGATATCGCCCTTCACAGGGAAGTCAGTAACCATATGAATGACATCGTTACCATTGTTAACCCAAACAATGGCTATGTTATGCATGTTCGGCCTAGATATATGGTTCTAAATATTATTTTAGGTCAACTCCATAAAGGGAACTGAAGTTCTTGGATAACAGACCCAACAATATAACTTGCGGCATTTTCACTAATAAAAATGACCAACATAGTCAAAAATAAAAATGGACAAGTTTTATAAAATAAAAACTTTGAAATCTCCGTTGTTTTCACTACGAGCATACGTGGTACACTTGGTACATATTTGCATCATGAAAGATCCCTTGTGCTAACCTTTGTGGATGCAGGTAGTTTAGGATAGATGTATGTTAGGGTTTAATTTCCTTCGGGTATCGCATTTATCAAATATAACATTTGTTAGATATCACTGTATTCAGGAGATTTGTAAATCTCCCATCCTAAGATGTAATTAATCCCATAGATTAGGCGTATTTACTTTTTTATGTGTTTACTTTCTCGTACTATATTTATATACCACTTTCTGCATGTACGCTAAATAACAAAAAAACATAAGTCAAAAACATCTAGATCGAATTGAAATATCATAAAGGTGGTTTCCAAAAGGGAATAATGTTAACTCAAATAACGATGAAGTAAGTAACTCATCCTGGACCTAAATCTCTGAACTATGGTAACACTTAGGCTTAACGGATCTAAGCTGTACCAAATTTTCATGGAAGAATTGATCCGGATGGCAACTCTTAGTACCATAGGCTAGAGATTTAGGTCTCGAGTCTTTAAACTTGAAAATCATTTTCAAGCACAACACCTTTAAACAAAAACATACTCGTTATCTTTTGAAAACCCCATGCCCCATCTCATGGGGCCAGCGCCTCACGGCGACTGCGCGCGTCCGACATCATCCACTCACAGTAGCGACTCTGTTGGGGAAATCTTTTTTATAAACTTAAAAGTTTAAAAGATTTTGGATGAGTATTGAAAAGTTTTAAAATTAATTAAATCCACGTTTACTGTATTTTGAAGAAAAGCATATGCATTAGATGGCTTAGCCTTTAAGATTAGGATGGCCTATTTTTACCGAGAAGCTTACGAAAGTATCATTTGTGAACCCATGGTGAATAAGGATGCTTGGTTAGTGGATCACTTGTTACCATACCGCATGTAACTCTCTCATTCGCACCTATTTGGGGAGAGGCTTGGAGTGTATTGTAGTGCAACAAGAACCTTCTACATCAACAACCCAAGATCGAACTCATATAAAGAAACCGTAGATACTTTTTGTTGGTCTACCAAAACAAATTACATAATTTCTTGCAGGTGTGATTAGAAGTATAACCCTTACGCAAGGGGATATAAGGTCAGAGGAAGTGCGTTGCATGCTATGTGCTATGTGTTTACCCCTTTCCTTTTATTATACATCCTATGTAGCATCATGCTAACAATAATATTTTGTGTAGAAATAGTTATGCACACACTTGTTTATGATAGTGTCATCATGCCACCACAAACCCAAGGTCACACTGATATCACACACCTAGGTTTAGACAATATGCTAAAACAGCGTCACCTATGATTAGGATCACAAATTCCCAAAGTATAGCAGTGCCCGCTTGGCACCCAAAACTCTGCTACTTCAGGGAAACAAACCCACTAAACTAAGAGTCACATGGTACAATGCACTATTTACCTGGACTCGCAAATTTATGTGAAAGTCGAACAAAGACACCTCACGACATGAGAAAGAGCCACATTTACGAATTCTCAAAAAACCCAGCCTTTTACCACACAGGTATTATAGAAATCAACGTGATTGGTCCAAGTGGATTGGCAAACAAAAATCATAACCTCAGCCTTTTACCACACGAGTATTATGGTAATCAACTTGTTTGCTCTAACTGAATTGGCAAACACAAACCATAACCTCAGCCTTTTACCACATGGGTATTACAGTAATCAACTTGATTTTTCCAAGAGGATTGGCAAACACAAATCATAACCTCATCCTTTTACCACATAGTTATTACAATAATTAACCTATTTGTTCTAAAGAGGATTGGCAAATACAAATCATAACCTCAGCATTTTACCACTCGGGTATTACAGCAATCAACCTATTTGTTCCAAATGGATTGGCCAACATAAGTCACACTTAAAAACCAAGAATATTACCACACGGGTATTACGGCAATCAACCTATTTGTTCTAAGCGGATAGGCAAACACAAATCATATCCTTAGCCTTTTACTGCATGGTTATTACAGTAGTAAACCTGTTTGTTCCAAATGGATTGGCAAACATAAATCATAGTTAAAACCAAGCTATTACCACGCGGGTATTATGGAAGTCGGCATGTTTTATTCCAAATGGAATTGCAAAACACGAGTCACACCTCAACTGCAAGCCTACTACCACATAGGTATTACAGCAATTGACTAATTTGTTCTAAGTTGATTGACAAACACAACCCTTGACATCACATAGATGTCACCTTAACTTGTAGCCCTCACCACACGGGTCGGGGTCTTGTTATCATTTTAGTTGCATCTTTATTACTAATGCCTAACCCTGTTTGTTTCAAATGGATTAACAAACATGAATTTTTTCACATCACGATATATTAAACCTTTGTGATGTAGCCACGACATATATGCATTTCGCATATCAACATCAAGTTTGTTAAACATGCATTTCATATCTGACGAAGCTGTCCGATTGTGTTTACTTCAGTAAAGGTTTGGAAGCGGCTGACTCCCCACCTCGTCTGGATTCCCCCAATCATGTCTTATCAAGAGAACTTTCCATCAAAGAGTATTCCACACACTGATTCTAATGAAGACTTGGGGTTCGGATTTGGGTTTGGGTTCAAGTTCAGATTTTGGTTCGAATTGGAGATCAATCTTAGGTTCAGGTTAGAGTTTTGGGATGATAGATCCTCAGGGTGGTTACTAGACAGACAAGCAGATTTTTCATGAGGTGTCAATTATCTAAAAATTCCCATTGAAAACTAGCCCATAAATGGCCAACGCTCTAGGCTCCATTCTTTGCAGCGATTAATTTGCTCAAGTGTTGCAGTTCCACCTTTATCCATATCAACCCAAGAATCATACGTCAGATGGACTCTCAAATTTTGAAACACTGAGGAATCTCCAAGATCCAATTGTTACTGGCTATCCTAAGGCCTGAAGGCCTGACTCTGCTCCTAATACTCACATATCATCAAGTTACCCAGTTGAAAATCATGCCATTTCTTCCTAATTTGGCACAGGAACCTCTCAAACCCAATACCACCATGAGCAAACTAGGTTAACGCTATTCCAATCATTGAATCATTTCAGTCATGGTTCGGGACTGTTTGATCAATTTTTGACAGGTCAGACTTTAGGGATAATGATCATTTAGGGTTAAGGCAAGCTAATGCCTTCCGAGTTGCTCAGCCGTAGAATTAGTTTAATCAGGGGCAAGTTGGTCAATAGTTGGTAAATTCAGGTCCGTTTCATCCAAGTTGGCATCACTCAACTTCATATACAAGAAAAGCTAGACCTTCATCTAGTTTCATTCAACCCCGTCAAAGCTTTGCCTCACAACCGGCGGTCCCTCAGAATTTGAGAGCCCGTCCTTTTTCAATGCAAGCTTGAACTTTATAACCCATCAACCTCAATATCTGACCATGGGCTAGGCACTGACCTTATGGTCATTCCTAGAGGCACCACAATCCCCTAGGGGCATTTTACCTAAAGGACAACAACGTTCACTTCTCCTCAGCTCAATTTTCAACAAGGGATTGATGTGACAGTCCCTAGTATCTATCTCCCAACATAGCTGAACTATGGGAACAAGTTTTGGCTACTGATGCTAGCCAATACTAGAATTTCCAGCCAAACTACTACCATATCCCTCCGGTAACACATGATGAGGAGTGCTTCCCGAAAACTTTGTAATGCCGAGATTAGTGAAGTATGAGGGAGAAGGATATCCTTGATCACATTTGATCAACTATCAGACTATGATAAGTGCTTTGAGGATCAGTGATAAGATGCTGGATAAGTTCTTTATTGTTACACTAGGAGGGCCAGCCAATGAATGGTATAACTACTTACCCTTAGAAATAGCTCATGAATGGATGCACCTCTTAGAGAACCTGATAGAGTAGTATTCACTTTTAAAATAAAGACTATCATAAAACATCTCGGGGCCATCAAGCAAAGACCTAAGGAATTGTTTAAACTATACTACAAGAGGTGGATGGCAACCCAAGTGCTACTCAAGGATAAGCTCAGTCTATCTAAGATGGTTGTAAAGCTATTGGTCCAGGCATTGCCAGTTTACTGATAGAGGCTTGGGACTGGCTATTGCACTTCTTACAATGAGATGTATGAGAAAGCTGAGAAGCTTGAGTGGATAGAATCCCTGGACACACATGTGGGGAAACCAGTTGATGAGTACTAATACGAAAAGGTGACTATTGGGAAAGAAGACCCTCCACATGTGGAGGATGAGGATGCTAATAATGTAATAGTTAGTATTTGAATTTCTTTTATGTTAACAAACTCCGCCAATGAGGCTTTTGAATCTTCGAATGCATCGAACTTTGCTTGCTTGCTTGATATCCTTTCGGATGACATCATCCATTCTCGTAAACATGAGCATCATGTTTAGCATGCAAGACACATCATCGCATGAAATTAATTTGGGTATAAATGAACCCCCTATAATAATTTCAAACGATTTGACTCTTGAGGAAAAATGAGAGATAACATAGGTACTTAGATAACTTGTGATAGCATTAGACTGGTTCTATGAAGACATGCTAGAGGTCAACTTCCAAACAAAAAATCTCCACTAACCATTAAGTCAGTCAAACAAAAGATGACATGATCGAGACTAAAATGGGTCGGATGAGTAAAAATAGAGGTAACAAAGAAAATTGAAGCTAAGTTTCCCAAAGTACTTAAACACCTAATACGATTAGCCAACATAACGCCTGTGCCAAAGATACAAAGAATGAGTCAAGAATTTCAATGCCTCAACAACTTCATCGCATAGCTCATCACCATTTATGGGCCTATCATCACACTATTGAAGGATTACAAATAGACAACATCTATTTCCGTTCAATGGAATCAAACTATGTCTGATATACATTTGAAGCCTTCCATCCTTGAAAAATCATTCATTCTCTATTAGGCTGTCAAGGAATAATCAATAGGGAGAATAATTGAAAAGGTAAATATAGAGCATTATCACTCACCACTGTGTATACCTCAAGATAACATAGCTGCAAAAGCAGCCAACAAATAAATCAAAAAATGCTAAAGAAGAAGCTGTTAAAGTTATGGATGTGAATCAACCAAGACAGGCTCAAACACTATCACATCTAGGCGAAAGAAGTAAATCATATAAAAAGCAATACAAAAAAAGTAATTAGCCTATCAATTAACACTCTGTTAGTTGAGCAAAAATTAGGGCCTCTTTTCAAAATAAAAAAAGGATAATTCATTGAGTTGAAAACTCGAAAAGGGCAGCTCAGATAAAACTTAGGACATCGAGAGAAAAGCAAGCACATTAATTAGAAAACCTGAAAGGGATAATCAATGGTAGGAGTCAAATCATTTGAAACATCCATACCCCTGTTAAGTTCATCAATGAATTATCTTTCCTGTTGAATCTTTATGCTTATTTTTATCTTGATTGCTTTCATGTCAACGGTAGAATATCCCAAGTAAGCATCCCATCACATCATGAATCAATAAAAATAAAAAAAATAACAATAAAAAGAAAAGAAAAGAAAAGAAGAAAAGATGAGTCTACTAAATTGAAAACCTGAAAGGGCAGTCCAGGTACATATCAAGATAAGGTTCGATAGATTAGAACCAAAGAAATATCAAATTCATCATCTCCTCCTCTCATCTATCTCCTCCAAAGATAGGTATATTCTTGTTTCCTTGTAGAGAGGATTGTCGCAACAAAAGCTTCTAGGCTCTCATTATCAACTTCAAAGTGAGCATCACCAACATGATTTGGGATTAACATTAACATCATTGAAGTCATACCAAAGAAGGAAACGAGCATAAAAAATTTAATGACTCAACCAGATCCTCTTTACACCAAATTCAGGATTTGAACTCGACTTTGATTCATCCATAAAATCAAACTTCGACTAGGACTCATGTTCATCATCATTGTTATGCCTACAAAACTTAACCAGCGATAACAATGCAATCAGAGGATGCCCAACAAGATAAATCCTAGGGGTACTCATGCACCAGCATAGGAGGGTATCAACTCCAAAACCTACAAAAGACTCCTCATGCAATGAAGTTTCTACTATCAATAGAGCCCAATGCTCTAAAGCTAACGATGCCTGCAACAGAAAAACATACATCATGTTATAAAAGTTTTTCAAGTATAAAGTCATTCGTACATGCATACGCATCATGTCATTTACAGGTTAAGGCAATCTACAAGTTTCAAGCAAAACACTCTACCTCCACATGAGGAAACTACAAGTTTCAAGAAGATGTTGGAGAAGCACATCATCAAAATTGAGAATGATAATGGCCCAACTCAAGCAATTTTAACTTTTGTCAAATACAAGCCTACATAGCCTCATTCAAGCAGCATTACAACATCACTAAAGCCTCCCAAAACAATGAAGTGGCCATTGGGACATCCTTGAAAATCTCAAACTCGAATTTCCACGTTTATCACAAGCTTGGAGAAAAATTTCTCAAAACCCTCATGTTTTAATTCTTGATTGAAGGGGAAAAAATTTTTCCTTCAGCAATCTCAATCAAGGAATTAAATCATATGTCACAAGCATTTACTAATAAATTTCCTCATTCTTGCAGGTACCCCTTCAACTTACATGCAAGATCTATTTTAGACTTATAGTGGTCAACATATCATCAAAGGCATAGAGCACACGACTTTCATCCTTTCCCTAGCAATTTTGAGGGTCACAGTCAACCCACGATCAACTCGAAAGGGGCATACAATTTGGACCATAACGATCAACCATCCCACAAAAGATTTCAACAGAGGATTACTATAGTCCATGTATCATCAAAGGCATGGAGCACATGGCTTTCATCCTTTCCCTAGCAGTTTTGATGTTAACAATCAACCGGAGGTCAACTCATAAGGGGCATTCATCGTAGACTTTTTACAGTCTACAAAATTCTAAGATTTTCTACAGCCTGCACACCTTTTCAAGCATTTCAAAATCAATAAATTTTCAACACTCTAAATCTCTCTTTAGACTTTTTACAATCAACAGACTTTCCACAGTCCGCACATCTTTTCAGACTTTTTTACAATCAATGGAATTTTTATATTCTGCATTTCTTTTCAAACTTTTTACAGTACGTGTTCCTTTTTGGACTTTTTACAATCAATGGACTTTCCAAAGTTCGCACATCTTTTTAGACTTTTTACAATCAACACATTTTCTATAGTCTGCGTTTCTTTTTAGACTTTTTACAATCAATGGACTTGCTACAGTCTGCATTTCTTTTCAAACTTTTTATAGTTGATAGACTTTCTACAATCCGCATCTTTTCTGACTTTTTATAGACGACGGATTTTCTATATTCCACATCCTTTCTTTGGCTTTTTACAATCGATGGACTTTCTACAATCCGCATCTTTTTCGACATTTTATGGTCAACGGATTTTTTATAATCCACATCCTTTCTTCGACTTTTTACAATCGACGGACTTTTGATAGCCTACATCTTTTCCATGTTTTTACAGATGATGGATTTTCTGTAGTCTACATCCTTTCCTCTGCTTTTTACAATCGATAGACCTTCTACAGTCCGCACCTTTTTCATCTTTCTATAGTCAATGGACTTTCTATAGTCCTCACCTTTTCTAACTTTCTACAATTTATGAACTTTCTATAGTCCGCATCTTTTCTAACTTTTTATAGTCGATGGACATTCTACAGTCCGCATTCCTTTTATCAACTTTTTACAGTCAACAGACTCTTTACAGTTCACACCCTATCCCAAGCTTTATATAGTCTATGTCTCTCTTTGGACTCATTACAGTTTGCACATGGGATGTTCAACTAAAGGAACAGAAGTACATGGTTAATGTCCTTCCCCTAACAGTTTCAGTGGTAGCTATAAGCAAGAGGTCAACCTTCAAGGGGAAACCATTGCCAAATGGGTAATTCACAAGGGGCACAAAGAGACCAATTCCCGACAACGCTGTACCAGGATAAAAGCTTTCATTCATCATGAAGTTTCTATCCCGAGTAGTGCTAACCGTGACCGGTCAGGTGTCATCTCTAAACCCCACTACTCTTTAAATCATGTAACCATACTAATATCATATCAACAGTGATCTCACGAGGGGCAGCTTATGATCATGGGATTTTACTCCCCAATCGTGAATTCAATGATGAAGCTATAAGTTATTTTTCCCTTGCTAGTTTTCCACTTTTTAGACTATCATGAATTCGTCTGGAAGAAGCTTGCTTTGTTTCTTTAAACCTTAAACACTTTTCATTTAAACTAAGCATAAAAATCCCAAGGGAACAGAGCCATGTCATTAACGATATGGCTAATGTCGTTAACGGTATGGTTAATGTCATTAACGACATCGCTAATGTCATTAACGACATCGACTTTACAACGGAACCAAAATTGCACTTTCTGCCATTCTTAGTAAAAAATTCCACTTTTGCCCACATACTTGGACACTTTCACATGCTCAAACACTCCCCCACCTTACCTAGGATACTTCACATCAAATCTTTGATAGATATGACAAAATTAAGGAAATATGGGTTAAAGAGAAGTATGGGCTAGAAGAATGGGTTAAAAAGTAATCCTTAGTAGACCTAGGTGGACTTTGGATTTAAGGGAGCTCCCATAAAGTGAGGACTGAATTTGGTAATAGAGGGGCTGACATTTTCATGCATAGGGAGCAAAAGAAAGTTGAGTTCAAAGGGCAAGTTCATAGTTTGAGTGTTCTTGAGTTTTTTTAGCATATTTTAACTAAGTGGAGACTTTAAGCACATAATCACTTAGGATTTCAGGTTAGTTAGATTAAGTCCATGAAAAAGGCATGAACTTGGGTCACAAGGGTTCACTTGTTCATCTCTAAAGCAAATTTGAGGTTTAGTTCATCTTTTAATCAAAGCTTGAGGTTTGGAGATCATTTAAGCAAACTTGAGGTTTGGAGATCAATTAGGCAATGCTTGAGGTTTAGAATTGAATGAAGAGTCTACAAAATCTTCACCACTCACTTGAAGGTTACTAAACCTTCTAAAACATCTACTTTGGCAAGGAATAGATCCCTTCCATAGATTTTCGGTAAATCACCAACCAACAACCAAATCCAACTAAAAAGAAATAAGGAGAGCTTCCTGGAGGACTTCATGGTTCTTAAAGAAAGTGGATTCATGAATACAGGGTAAGCCTCTGAGTTCTTAGAGTTTGAACTTACATTTATATGCTTGCCTTTTTGAAGTTTCATTTTCTTTTCGGTTATTTCCGTTTTGGCTCACCAAACTATTTTTCGATAGTTTTAGTATGATTTCACATCTATTTGAGTATTTTATTTACATAAACAAATTCTACACATCATGAGCTTTTCGTAATGATAAAGATCATCCAAATCGGTTAAGTATAGCAAAAGTTTTTATCGTTTGAAGTTTCAGATTTTCTTTTTGTTGTTTTTGTTTATTTTCAGCTTGTTTGGAATGTCGATGTCTTTAATGACATCACTAATATCATTAACGACATCACTAATATCGTTAACAACTAGACCTGTTCACGGGCCGGGCTACCCGATCGGCCCGGCCCGAGCCCGCTTCAACGTTCTAGGCTTGGACACTTATTTTTTTCAAAAACCCGGCCCGAGCCTGAGGCCGAGCCCTGTTAAAGCCCAAATTTTTATGGGTCAGGCTTGGTTTTTATATAAATACACAGGCCTAGCCCAAACCCGGCCCGATAAATAATTTTATTTGTTTTATTATATATTTTATACATTAAATTTATAACTATTTTAAAATTTTATATTTTATACTATTAAATTTATATACTTGATTGCGATAAATTTTACCAAATATTAAAGATTTTAAGTAAACAGTGCAATTATGTTAAAAATTTAAATATATTTTAATTTACTTTATATTTTTAATATTTAATTTAATAAAAAAGTTTATAATAAAAAAAATATTCGGGGGCCCGGTCTGGGCTTGTGAATTAACTTGTAAACTCGGTCAATGCCCGGTCTGAGCTTGAAATTTTATAGTATGGACTTGGGTTAATATTTTTATTAAAAAGTTCACCAAGCCCGGCACAGACCACCCGACAAATAGGTCTATTAACAACATAACAATATTGTTAACGACATCGTTTGTGATGTCATTAATGACATTGCATTGGCAGAATCACATATTGGTTTCGTTTCACTCCTTTTCGAATTGTTTAGGCCCGAAATGACCCACTGAGACCCTTCTACGTTTGGAAATGTATCATTGGGGGTAAAAAACTTCTAAATTGTAAATTTTTAAGATGATTTATTAATATATTAATATGTTGATTAAGGTTTGGAGTAGAAACGGAAGAGTTTCAGGCCATCGATATCGATATCGCCCTTAATAGGGAAGTCGGTAACGATGTGGATGACATCGTTACCATTGTTGACCCAAACAATGGCTATGTTATGCATGTTCGGCCCATATTTATGTTTCTAAATATTGTTTAAGGTCTACCCCAAGAAGGGAACTCAAGTTCCCAGATAATTAACCCAACAATATAACATGCATTTTCACTAATATAAATGACCAACATAGTTGTAAATAAAAATGAACCATTTCTATAAAATAAGAACTTCAAATTCTCCATTATTTTTACCTCGACCACACGGGTCTTGCTGAAATCTAAATCGAGCATACGTGGTACACTTGGTACATATTTGTATCGTGGAATATCCCTTATGCTAACCTTTATCAATGCATGTAGTTTAGGATAGATGTATGTTAGGGTTTAGTTTCCTTCGGGTATTGCTTTTATCAAATGTAACATTTATTAGATATCGATGTATTTATGTAATTTGTAAATCCCCCATCCTTAGATGTAATTAATCCCGTAGTTAGGCACATTTACATTCCTATGTGTTTACTTTCTAGAACTTCATTTATTTACCGCTTTCCGCATGCGAGCTAAATAACAAAACACATAAGTCGAAAACATCTAGATCAGAATGAAATATCATAAAGGTGGTTTCCAAATGGTAATAATGTTAACTCAAATTTTGATGAAGTAAGTAACTTATCCCACACCCAAATCTCTGAACTATGGTAATGCTTAGGCTTAACGGATTTAAGTTGTACCAAATTTTCTTAGAAGAGCTGATACGGGTGGCGACTCTGAGTACCATAGGCTAGAGATTTAGGTTTCGAGTCTTGAAACTTGAAAATCATTGTCAAGAACATAACCTTTAAACCAAAACATACTCGTTTTCTTTCGAAAACCCCACGCCCTTGTAGAACCCAAGTTAATAGTACCTCACAATACTTTAGTGTTTTGGACATAGCGAACTGTCTATGATAGTGAAATTATTGAGTACTAAGTATACTCTTAATTAATGAAGCTAACTAGAGTGTGTTTAAGGAAAAATTAACTTAGTTTTACAGAGTAATTAATTAAGTTACGGCTTAAAGTAAGAAAAGCTGAGTCTGAGCTGAGTACTACATAGTTTAGAAGAATATAAACTCAGATGTGCTGAGTTAGCTTTTATTAATTAAAAGTTATTTCCTTTGACACTAAATGACACACGTGCTACTAACAAATTCTGTGAGAAATGGAATATTCCTTAGGTATTCTTCAGGTTAAATAGCACTGAAATTAAGGAAGATTTCTAATGGTCCTCACAAGATAAAAGGTGTTAGTACCAAATGTTAGGATTCCCTCACTAAAATCCAAATGCATAAGGAATATCTGACATGACCCATTCTCCAGTGACTCTGCCAACGTCAGCAATTCAATCAATCTAATGATTCCACGTTGCATCATCGCACGTCTCTCTCAATCGAATTGCTTGATGACAAAATGAGATTTTATTAATAGAATTTTATCATTCCTCAACGTTCAAATTTCTATCTCTAAACATCCTGGAATTTATCTCCAACGGGAAGATTAGAAAGATATGAAGAGAAGAGAAATTGAAGATCAGCGACCTCAAAAAGTTTGCAATGCCCACTTCGCAAAGCTTCAAGTATAAATGGAAGACTGAAGCATACATTCAAACTTGGTGAATCATCTCAAATTTTTTATAGAGCTGAAACTTTATGAAATTACTCCCAGCTTCAAGAAATTCCAAACTCAAGCAATCAACAAACATCAATTCCAAATTTGTTTGTAATAGAGAGAATTACTTAGATTTAACATTGTAAGGATCCAACATTTCTATAAGTTGATTTCAGTTCAAAATCTTATTATTCAATTCTGAGTGTCAATTTGGGAAGGGTACCAAACTAAGTTGAGTGATAGTTAGAGAGGAAGGTACTTTCTATAAAACTCTATCTACCCGCTATAAAGGCTGCTCCGCCTAAGTAAGGAATGAATACTAGTGGATTAAAGCTCGAAAAAGGTATCCGAGGATTGGAGGTAGGCTCAAGGCCGAACCAGGATAAAATTCAAGTGTTGAAGTTCTAACTTACTCTTTTAGCTTTTACTGTGTCTTGCTCAAACATCATCTCATCTCTGTTTATTATTTTTCTTGAAAAACCAATCCCAAGCTGAGTTGAGTACTCAGCAAGAGATTGAAGATAAACTGTGCCAACGAAGCTGAGTAGTTTATATAATTTTTATATTGCAACTCAACACGCGTACTCAGAACACATATAAAAACATAACTTGGCGAAACATAATTTTACAATTATTAAAAAGTAACCAAGTGGTATCAGAGCAGTTCCTCAACTTTTAAACTAATCATCTTTGAGTCAAGATCCATAAATGGCTTATAACAACTACGGTTCCGGTTCTGGTCAGGCATTTCTCCTCAAAGAGGGGATGTCTATCATGAGACCAACCTTGTTTGATGGTAATCATTATGCTTTCTACAAAAATCAAATGAAAAATTTCATCTAGCCTCAATGCATGTAGGCTTGGCTCGCTATCAAGCTTGGCCCTAGAGTTCCCAAAGTTGGGAGGAACAGAGTGCGTGTTCCTATAGATCCCGAGGATATAATGACGCTGACCTGAGGCTTCTCAAAGAGAACAATAGGGTTTTAGGATGCGAGACAACTCAGGAAATCTGGAAGAAGCTAGAGATGACCTATGAGGGGACTAATAAGGTCAAGGAGTCAAAGATTTATCTCATGCTAAGGGAGTAGGAGATGTTCTCCATTGGCGCCAGCAAGGGTATTCAAAGCATGAATACCAGGTTCATTAACATTGTTAATGAACTGAAGAGATTGGGGAAGGAGTTCACTAAAGAGTAGCTTATAATGAAGATTCTACGCACTCTTACTCTAGAGTGGACTCCAAGAAGAGCACCATTGAGGAAGCTCATGACCTGAAAACCTACAGCTATGATGAGCTGATAGACACCTTGCTGACTCATGAGATGTCTCTAAGGAAGTATTTTGATAACTCTAAGAGGATTCGATGCAAGGAGAGAAAGGGCAAAGCCATTGCCTAGAAAGTTGATTCATCCGATGAGTCCACCAGTTACGACTCTAATGATCAAATGGCCCTTCTGACCAGGCATTTCAAATGCTTCATTAAGAAGGATGGGATGTTCAACAAGAAGAAGTTTCCCACTAAAACCAAGTCAACTAAGCACCGACATGGAGCTGAGGAAGGACCCAAGAAGGAGCACAGCAAAGATATCAAATGCTTTGGCTATGGAGAGAAAAGCCATATCCAGTCCAGCTATCCTAAGGTGAAGAAGGACATATTCAAAAGGAGGTTCTCCAAGAAGAATGAGGCACTTGCTACCACCTAGAGCGATTCAGAAGAATCCTCATCATTTGGTGAGGAAGCAACTGATTCGGCCAACCTCTATCTTATGGCCATTGAATATCGAAGGGGCTAAGGCTCAGCATCTACCTCCGATAGAGATCAATCCGTTGCTAATTCTGAAGCTGAGCGTAATAAGGGAAAGGCTCCTTTAGATGAGGTACATCCTGAAATTCCCTTATCTATGGAAGAATTCACCCATGCTCTCTTTAATGTTATGAAATTGACTAACAAGTCGATGAAGAACATCAAGGAGCTAGTGAGGAGAAGTGAAGATTTAGAAGACACAGTTGCTTCCTTATCTCTTGATATCCACTTTCTTTAAGAAAAAGCTGAGTATAAAGACTATGTTAATAGCAAGCTCACTAAGCAATTAGATGAGTTGACTACTGAGGTAACAACTTTAAAGAAGAAACAGGATCCTCCTCCAGCAAACAGTCAACCTCTGAATAATCAAACTCACAATTCCTAAAGGAAAAATTCCTCTAAAAAGAAGAAAGCGAGCCAGCACAAAGCAAAAATGGTGTGTGGTTTTCTTGGAAAAGTTTGACATGCCACAATTATGTGTAGGTATAAAAATGGTTATTATGATGAGTGCGACTGGTCAAACTTTAGCACTGCTAACTAGGGAGGACCCAACTCAAAAGCATGGGTACCTAAGAAAATGTAACTATTTTGCAGGTGAGCCTTAGATCTGTTGATGACTCTCAAATGTGGTATCTAGATAGTGGATGCTCAAAAGAAAGCTAGTTCATCTCATTGAAGCGTAAAAGAAATGGAAGTGTCAGTTTTGGAGATAACTTAAAAGGCAATTCTGAGCTGTGGTACTGTCGGTGTCTCTCCTTCAATCGAAGAGGTTTCTCTGGGTCTAAAGTTCAACTTGCTTAGTGCAGCCCAGCTCTACAACAAAGGTAGAAAAGTTATCTTCGACTCAGCAGGATGCTTAGTAATTGACTATAAGACTGATTTTACTATTCTCTTTGCTTCTAGAATCAATAATGTGTGTATGATTGATTTATCCCCAAGCTCCAGTAATGTGTGTCTTGTATCTAAGGAGGATAATTCATGGTTTTGGCACAAAAGGTTGGGTCATATAAATATGAACATTTTGTCCAAATGGCCAAAGCAATTAGTTGGGGGTTTACCCAGTGTCAGCTTTGAAAAGGATAAACTGTGCTCAGCTTTCCAACTAGGTAAACAAGTTAAGAAATCTTTTAAGTTAATTAATCATGTAGTAAATAAGCGACCATTGGAACTCCTCCACCTAGATCTTTTTGGCCCAGTTCAGCAAATATGCATCAGTGGTAAAAGATTTTCATTGGTGGTTGTGGATGACTTCACAAGATTCACTTGGGTAGTCTTGTTGAGTAGTAAAGACAAAACATATGAATCTTTTGTCAAGCTTAGTAACCAGATAATGAACGAAATAGGATATAAAATCAGTAGAATCGGAAGAGATCATAGACGTGAATTCAAGAATTTCCATTTTGAAGAATTATGTTCAGCTCATGGTATTGACCACAACTTCTCTTATCCCTATATGCCTCAACAAAATGGGGTTGCAGAAAGGAAGAATAGAACCACAGTTGAAATGGCTCGATCCATGCTGAGTGATAACAATCTACCAAAGGACTTTTGGGCAGAAGCTGTTAACACAGCCTGTTATATCTTGAATCGGGTTTTAATTTGCCTAATTCTTGAGAAGACACCCTATGAGCTTTGGCAAGGGCGTAAGGCTAAGATTGGTCATCTCAAACCATTTGGCTGTCACTACACCATATATTGGATCTAGCAACACCGAAAAAGTGTCATGTAAAAGCAAAAATGTGTTGGCTTAGGAGCAATGCCTACACTTTTGCTAAAAAAAGAGTCGGGAAGTGCAATGTGGCTCTAGCTCCCTATACCGACACTTTTGGTCATTTTTGGCTACATGGTAAAATGTGTTGGCATAGAACTCTATGGTAACATTTGATTATCTTTTAACGATATTTTTTAGTTGTTGGTTATGGAAATAACACTTTCACTTGATATGGTGACACTTTTGCTATAAATGCCAACACTTTTCATTAAAACATTTTTTCTTTTAGCCAACATTTTTTCTTGTAAATAACAACATATTCAAATTGTTCACTTTTTTTGTTTTACCAACACTTTTAATGATTAGCCAACATGCTACACTTTATTCTACATGTGTGTACATTTGTATATATCATACTATTGCAATCATATTAAATAAAAATATAATTCATAAAATAATATTCATGTTTCACAATTCAATAA
>CATIWQ010453518.1:0-44437 GCA_949673415.1 Euphorbia schlechtendalii | reverse complement strand
CTTTGCTTTCTACTTATACTTTCTATTTCAAAGTTTATGATATGTCTATGTGTCATAATGCGTATTTCGTGCTAAGTCTTTTATGTTAATCAAGTTATATGCGTTGGCATTAATTTTAAGAGTAGTTTCGGGGTTAACAATATCATGTATAATCACTGGATTTGTGATATAACGTTATTTAGTGAGTCAACATTTTTGGAATGGTAACTTGCTAAATGTGGGCTATGTGAGAGCTACCCGTACTAAGCATAGTATTGATGTTATCCAGGTTTATATTATAGTCTTATCTCATTTGCGCTAGATTTACAAAAGTTATTTAATGTGGTCCTCTGCGGCGAATTATTGAACATCTGAGTGTGTTGAATCGGTTTGTTAGATTAGTCTAGTGTGTTGTAACATCTTCGTTGATCTTGCACATTTTCTCTCCTATACTTTTCTATAGTGAAAATCTATTTATTTAGAGTCTCTAATCTATCACATCTATATCTACTCAACTTTTCATTCTAATCTTCCTACCCAAAAATATCAATTCTAATTTTATTTCCTTATTTTTTATCTTTCCCTTCCATATCTTTAGACCTGGTTCCTTCCCTGTGGGTTATGTATCTTTTAAAACTATATCACAACTGTATACTTGCAATTATCATCATTTTTCTATGTGATAAGAGGTATTGACAACACCTACATTTATTTGTGAACAAGTTTTTGGCGCAGTTATTAGCCAATAGTTCACGAGATTTTGGAACCATTATTGATTAATCTTATCAGTAGAAAAGTGGCGAAGAGCTAAGATTACAAATACTGCCCTATTACAAGATTTGCCTATATTAGATACATTGGCTTATTTGTGATGTTGTGAAGAAGAAGTTTGTCCAGAAGTCTTGTTTGGATCAGAGGTTTGTTGTTGCTATTGATGATGGTGAGGAGGATACTGAGGACGCTTAGGAAGAGTTCCCTTGTTTAAGTTTGCAATTCTGAGGGCATCTTCAACTACCTTCCCCCCCCCCCTTAATATCTATCCCTGTACGATTTGTTCAAGGCAAATATTGAAGGAGTCTAAATCAGACTAAAAATCCTCCTACTTTCTAATATTCCGAGGAGAAATCTCCAGCTCCAGCATCTCTTTACCATTGTCGATTAGAAAATCTTGATCATTCTGTTTTGTGAGGACCGAATGATAGCACCTGGAAAGATGAGCTATTTGATCAAATCTCTGGCATGTGAACTATTGAAAGTAATGCAACAAAGCTCTGAAATCTGAGGCAAAGAGAGAAATCTTCAGCTTTGCTTCCATATCTAGGATCTTTGGGCAGATAGATGACATACACCTCATAGTATAGTCAATGTCCTTGGCATCATACATCCCAATTGACACAAGTTATCTACGTTCTTCTGAAGATCTTCGATTTTAGATTTGAGGATATTGAGCTTCTTATGTACTAAGAGACCGATTTCAGGATCTAAGGACTCAATATATTCTAGAAAGATCTTTATCATAGATTCAAAGATAGCCTTTTTCTCCTTTGAGACAATGTCATCTATGTTGTCATTGATCTCTTTACAGACAACATCTAGCTTGTTGGTTAAAGTATCAATATTCAGCATAGGCTTTTGATCAGCTTTCTTTGACACCTCATTCACAACCTGATCAATCTTGGTATCATAGTTAATCATGAACCAGGACATACTCTCCAGCACCTTCTCCATGTTGTTCCCTATATCTTTGGTTGTCTCCACCTCCTTGAGCACATTATCAAGTTTGCAATTGGTTCTCTTCTTGATTTTGGCCTGCTCTTCCCCAAAATTATAGAACTGTGTAGCTTGAGTTTCCATTATGGAAATCAAACTACTCAGCTACTCAACAACAGCCTCTACATTACCCTTTATCTCTCTACAACCGCATTAGTAAGCACATTAGACATGGGGATAGATGTAACTAATGCACCAATTTGAGTTGTGAAATCCGATATGCCAGTTAAGATGAGAGCCATCTTATGCACCAAGCTCTTGGTGCTCTCCTTGGCTAAGTGATTTTGAATCACAAACAGACCACCATGAATCTTTTCAAACTCCTCAAACTAGATAGATTCAGAGGGTAAGCTTGTATATTCATCGAATTCTGAGAGCTTAGCCTTGGGTTCAGTGGATAAGTCCATCAATTCTTGGGCTAGTAATAATTTGCTAACTACCCCATCTAACTCAAAATTAGACTTAAGAGTTAGGAATTTCATCCTGGCCAACTCCCTTATCTCTACCAAGATAGATGAATCGGCCAAGTCCTCTTGGGTTGACTTACTAATGGGTTCAGGTACTTCACTGGTTGTAAA
This sequence comes from Euphorbia schlechtendalii, assembly GCA_949673415.1. NCBI lineage: Eukaryota > Viridiplantae > Streptophyta > Magnoliopsida > Malpighiales > Euphorbiaceae > Euphorbia > Euphorbia schlechtendalii. The sequence goes on along the minus strand of CATIWQ010453518.1, from coordinate 42,110 downwards.
ATTTGCCTTAGTACCAACACCACTTACATTTCCATGCTGAGCGAAGTTCTCAGCATTAGGAACTTCTCTAATCAGAGGGATTAGAGGGGTTGAGGATGGATTTGTAGAAGTGGTTGGTTTAGAATTTAGTACGTTTTAATTTTACAGGGGAATGAATTATTTGTGTTTGGGTTTATGTTTGAGTATATAAAGGAGAAGAATGTGGGGAAAAAGAATCTTGAGTATGCTTAACAGAGGAAGGAATATTTATTGGTGAATTTACAGAGTTTGGGGGTTGAGAATATACAGAAGAAGTAGGAATTTCAAAATCTACAAGAATAGAAACTGAGGGATTTATTGAAGGAATAGGGTTAGGATTTAAGAGTACCTCTAGGTTAGTTGTTTGACCCAAGGATGGGTAAGCTTGAGGTACATCAGTCTAAGTGAAGGAGGGAATGGGGATGCTGGGTTCAGGATGATCTGATTCATCCTAATCAAGGTTAATGGTTTCTCCAGCATCCTCATCACTACTCACCATTTGGACATAGAATGGGGATGTTGGGTGGCAGTGTGCTTACTGAGTCCCTCTGGCCTTAGTTATAACATCTTCCACATGGGTTGTAGTGCTAGGACTTACGATTTCTGAGTCCTCCTCCTTGCTCTTTTTAGAGTCACCTTTCCCTTCAGTTTCCTCATATTTTTCTAATTTGCGCCTTCTTTGGCGTAAGGTCTCTTGTACCTCCACAACATCTTCTTCTTCTACCTATTGCTTCGCCTCAGCTTCCCTCTAAGTGCGAGTCTTGGCTTTCATTTGCTTCCTTTGCCTTGTTGAGGGTTGGGCAAGCGTGTCTCTTACCTTTGTTTTATAAGGGCTCTTCTTCCTAGCCCTTGAAGAGGCAGCTCGAGGTTTTGGTGAGGTTGTAGTTGTTGTGATTTACTCCTTTTTTTTAGAGAGGAAAATTATCCCTAATGTCATCACTGCTTCCTTTGAAATTAACCATGAACCTGTCTTCTTCTTCCTTAGGCACATCCAAGGGTAATACTATCGGTACACATTTTAGTTTCCTCTTCTCCTGAGCTTTACTGTACCTAGTATGCACTTGGTCATTATACAATTTTGTAATGTACAGTAAATCCAACGTCTGCTTTACTGGTACCATTGTATCACCTAGCCCTCCAAGGTACGAGGCTATATCCATCTTCATTGCCTTCATTAAGGCGGTAATGAGGTAACCATAATGATAAACAGTAGTCAGCTTGGTCAAATGGTGAGGAATCACCACTAACCGGTTAAGCCTCTTACCCTCTACCATATGGTAGACCACACACCTCTCAAAATAGGTATAGCTAGTGACGGATCTCGTCTTGGGTAACAACAGCTTCACCACCATTTCGTGGTACGCTCACCACCATTTCATGGTAAGCTCTAGCTGTCTATCTCATCCTTGATGTAGATATCTCCCTTGAAACATAGTTTTTCGGGAGCTCCCAATCCTTTGGGATAGTAATGGCATCTTCATCACCATTCATTCTCAACAGAGTGCCTTTATAGGGCATGTTGAGGATGCTCACTATCAGCCTCTAGTAGATTAGGTGGGAGTTTCCATCAATTTTCACCATTAAGACATCATTGAAGCCCTAGATAGTGTAGAGATTAGAGTAGAAATCCCTAATGCATCCTGCAACAACTGGACCTTCAAGTTGTAAAAACTAGCTCAAATTCTACTACTAAATCACTCTATGCATGATGCGATTCCTGAGAAGAATCTTATAATCAACTCCATATACTAGGCCAAATTCCAAATTTAATGCCCATTCAACCTTTATGAAATGTGTTACTTCTAGGAGAGTAATCTTCTCATGCTTGCCCTCAGCATTCACAATGATGCTAAGCTTTGATGATGCTTGAAGTTTGAAGGTTGTCTTGGTGATTGCCATTTCAATGAGAGAAAAAAGGTTTTGAGAGAAAAGGGATTAGCTTTCTTTGCTCTGGAAAATGATTAGGATTCAAGAATGCAAGTAACCTCTCTCTCTAACTTCTTCAGCTTTTATAGACCTCTTCCACTTGTAAAAATATGTGGCGCTTGCATAATAACATATTGAAATTAATACTTAATCAATCAACTTAGTTAAACGTGAGTTTAGCAGTAAACGGTTCCAATTCAAAAGCACATCTTTTGAAAACGTGGATTTTTTTTATTTTACAATGAAACTAAATCTCATAGCATTACTTAAAAATAAACTGTGTTAAATACGTGTTACCTTACTTGACTGAATTTAGTTTCCAACACTTAGCCAAATTTCTTGATTTTTCTTCAAATGGTATTTGCCATTCCAATAAGCTGCCTTAGAACATTGAATTGCTCCTTAGGTAATGGTTTGGTGAATATGTCAACATGCTGTTCCTTTCAGGAAATATACTCTAGTTTAACATCTCCCCGTAATACATGATCCCTTATGATATAAGATGACCAATCTTAAGCTTATGCCCTCGCCAAAGCTCATAGGGTGTTTTCTCAAGAATTGGGAGAATTAAAACCAAATTCAAGATATAACAGGCTGTGTTAATAGCTTCTCCCGAAAAGTACTTTGGCAGATTGTTATCACTCAATATGGATCGAGAAATTTCAACTATGGTTCTTCTTCCTTTCTACAACCCCATTTTGTTGAGGAATATAAGGAGTAGAAAAGTTGTGCTCAATGCCATGTGTTGAACAGAATTCTTCGAAATGGAAATTCTCGAATTCATGTCCATGATCACTTCAAATTCTACTGATTTTAGTTCCTATTTTGTTCATTATCCGATTACTGAGTTTGACAAAAGATTCATATGTTTCATCTTTGCTACTCAGCAAGACTATCATGAAGTCATCCACAACCTCCAATGAAAATCTCTTACCACCCATGCTTATATAGGCTGAACTAGGTAGAAAAGATCTGGGTGGAGGAGCTCCAACGATCTCTTAGTTACTACGTGATTAATTGACCTAAATGATTTCTTAACTTACTTACCGAGATGGCAAGCTGAGCAAAGTTTATCCTTCTTGAAACTGATACTGGGTAAAGCCACAACTAGTTGCTTTTTCCCAGTTTGGATAAAATGTTCATATTCATATGACCCAACCTTCTATGCCAAAGCCATGAATTATCCTCCTTAGATACAAGACACACATTAGTGGAGCCGGGGGATTAATCAATCATATATACGTTATTGATTCTAGGAGTAAAGAGTATAGTTGAGTTAGTCTGCTGTCAATAACCGAGCAACCTATTGAGTCGAATTTAACTTTTCTGCCTTTTTCACAAAGTTAAGCTACACTAAGCAAGTTGAACTTGAATCCTTTGACTAGAGAAACCTCTTCGATGAGCCGGGTCCTCCCTTGTTAGCAATGCTTAAATTACTCATACTCGTCATAATAACCATTTTTATGCATACAGGTAATTGTAGCATGTCCAGCATTGCCATAAAAATCACACACCATTTTTGCTTTGAGCTGGCTCACTTTTTTCTATTTAGAGGAATTATTCCTCTTAGAATTGCGAGTTTGGTTACTCAAAGTTTGACCATTGGCTGAAAGAGGAACTCGTTTCTCCTTTAAAGCTGTTATCTCAGCAGTCAACTCATCTAATTGCTTAGTGAGCTTTCTAACATTACATTCCTAATACTCAGCTTTATCTGAAGAAAGCAGATTTCAAGAGATAAGGAAGTAATGGTGTCTTCCTAGTCTTCACTTCTCATCACCATCTTGTTGATGTTCTTTCCTGACTTATTAGTCAATTTCATTTCCTCTTAGAATTGCGAGTTTGGTTACTCAAAGTTTGACCATTGGCTGGAAGAGGAACTCGTTTCTCCTTTAAAGTTGTTATCTCAGCAGTCAACTCATCTAATTGCTTAGTGAGCTTGCTAACATTACATTCCTAATACTCAGCTTTTTCTGAAGAAAGTAGATTTCAAGAGATAAGGAAGTAATGGTGTCTTCCTAGTCTTCACTTCTCATCACCATCTTGTTGATGTTCTTTCCTGACTTATTAGTCAATTTCATAACATCAAAGAGTACCTGGTTGAACTCTTTTATGGATAAAGGGATTTCAGTATGTACTTGAGTTTGAGGGGATTTCCTTTTATTGTGCTCAACTTCAAAGTCAGCAACGGTTTGACTATTATTTGAAGTAGATGTTGAGCCATCACCCCTTTGATTATCGATCGCCATCAAGCAAAGGTTGGCGAAGTCAGTTACTTCTAATTCACTCCAGGTGGCAGCAAGTGCCTCATTCTTCTTTGCTAACCTCTTCTTGTATATGTCCTTCTTAGTCTTTAGACAGCTAGATTGGATATGGTCTTTTTCTCTATAGCCAAAGCACTTGATGTCTTTGGTGTGTTCCTGCTTAGATCCTTCCTCAACTCCTCACCAATGCTGAGTTGGCTTGGTACTAGTGGGAAACTTCCTCTTGTTAAACTTCCCATCCTTCTTCATGAAGTGTTTGAAATGCCTGGTCAGAAAGGCCATTTGCTCATCAGAATTGCAACTAGTGGATTCATCAAAGGAATCAACTTTCAAGATAATGGCTTTGCCCTCTCTCTTCTTGCCTCTACTCCTTTTGAGTCATAAATATATTTCCTCAGCGACATTTCCTAAGTTAGCAAGGTGCTTATCAGCTCATCATAGTTGTAGGTCTTACGATCATGAGCCTCCTCGATCACGCTCTTCTTGGCATCCCACTCTAAGGTAAGAGTGAGGAGATTCTTCTTCACCAACTCCTCTTCGATGAACTCCTTACTCAATCTCTTCAATTTATTAACGATATTAATGAATCTAGTATTCAAGGCCTAAATACCCTCACCAGCGCCCATCTGGAACATCTCATACTCTCTCGGCATGAGATTGATCTTCGACTCCTTGAACTTATCAGTCCCCTCATAGGTAATCTCTAACTTCTTCTAGATTTCTTTTGTTATCTCGTAGCCCGAGACCTTGTTAAACTCTATAAGATCTAGTACATAGTGTAAATAATTGATGGTTGTGGCATTCTCTTTCATAAGCCTTAAGTTAGTATCATCATAATCCTTTGGGTCAACTGGTACACGTTCCCCATTCCTAACAATGGTAGGAATTTTGGGGTCAAGCTCAGCAGCGAGCCATGCTTGCATGCTTTGTGATTGGATGAAATTTTTATACGGTTTTTCTAAATCATGTAATGATTACCATCGAACAATTGTGGCCTGGTTACAGAAATTCCTTCTTTAAGGATAATTGTATGTCCTAAGCTAGAACTGAAAATGTTGTAATCCTTTTAGGATCTTTAACTCAAAGACGATTAGTCTATAAGTTCAGCACCGTTCTAATACCACTTGTTGGTCCTAAACGACTTAATATAACAGTAGAGGAGGGGGGTGAATGTAGTTCTTGGTTTCTTTTTAGTGTTTGTAAAAATTCTCTCACCAAGTTATGTTTTTAGATGCGTGCTGAGCTGGGTCTAAAAATTGTAAACTGCTTAGCTTTGTTACCATAGTTTATCTTCAATAGCAGATGAGTACTTTACTTAGCTCGGATTGGTTTTCAAGCAGAACTGATAAAATAGAAAGAATGATGAATGAGATCAGGCATGATAAAGGCAAACAAGTAAGGTTAGAACTTTTACACATGAGATTTGTCCTAGTTCAGCCCCTAGCATACCTCCAGTCCCCGGATTCCTTTTTGAGCTTTAATCCACTAATGATATGTTCCTTCCTTAGGCGGAGAAGCCTTTACAGCGGGTGAACAAGATTACAGAAAGTACCTTCCTTTCTTACTACCTCTCAAACTCAGTTTAGGTACCTTTCCTAAACTGACACTCAGATTTATCAAAGCAAATGGGAATAGAGGAATTCAACTTATAGAAACATTGAATCCTTTACAAGGTTAAATATTAAGTGTTATTCTCTCTATTACAAATAGATTTAGACAATGTGTATTTGCTTATTGCTTAGTTTTCAAATTTCTTAATGCTGGGAGTATTTAAATAGAGATTCAACTCTTAGAGAAATTCGAGGTGATTCACCAAGTTTGAATGTCTGCTCCAGTCTTCTATTTGTAGTTGAAGGTTTTGGATTTAGCAGTTGCAATCTTCTCATCCCGAGAGTTCTTCAATATCTCTTCTCTTCAAATCTTTCAAATTTTCCCTTTAGAGACAAATTCTAGGACGTTTAGAGAAAGAGATTTTGAATGTTGAAGCGTGAGATTAATCCATTAATCTAATGTGTTAAAAAATCATTTCCTTCAAGCAATCTGGTTTGATAGAGAGGCGTGCAAATTGCAATTTAGAATTCTGTGAATGGTTAACTTTGTTGACGTTGCAGAGTTACGCGGAGACATTGAGAAGTGACGCATGTAAGAGGATTCCTTTTACCTTAGACTTTAGTCAGGAATCTCCAACATTACATTATGACACCTTTTGTTTGTGAGGACCATTGGAATATCTTCTTTAATTTTAGCACCTTTTCTCCTGAAAGGTATTACAGGGATATTCTGTTTCTCATAGAAATCATTAGTAGCATATGTGTCATTTAATTCTCTAAGTGTCAAAGTAACTCAACTTTTATCATAAAAGGCTAACTCAGCACAACTGAGTAAATATCTTATAAACTAACTAAGCTTAACTCAGCTTTTCTTACTCTAAGCAGTAACTTAATTAATTACTCAGTAAACTAAGTTGTTTTCCCTTAAACAACCTCAAGTAAACTTCATTAATTAAGATTATACTTAGTACTCAAATAATTTCACTATCCCAATTAGTTTATCATTAACAAAACATTTTAAATACTGTGAAGTACTATTAATCTTGGGTTCAACACAAACCTAAGGGCACTCAGCAAAAGCGCTCTGCCACCACTTGCCCTATTAAGCGCAATGTTTAAGTAGTGAGTAGCAATGAAGAGGATGTTGGTGGAGATGTGGAGATTATAAAACAGGAAGAATCTGCTCTTCTTGAGGCCAACATTCCTCACCCAACTTCCACTCAACCTGAGCCTTCTTCTGCTCAAGCTGAGTTACCTGAGGCTGACCCATCCTTAGATCAATCAACCAACCCCCAGGTACCTTTGAATCCTTCCCCAATTTCTTTTATAAATCCTTCCATTCCAACTCCTGTATATTCTAAAATTTCTTTTATTCTAGTAAATTCTCCTTCTCAATGTCAAGAAACTATAAACTCTCCTGAATATACTCCAATTTCTCCTTCCCATACTTGAAATACCACTTTTGCTCCTCCACCAAATATTGAAACCATAATAATTCCTTCCCTTGTAAAAACCAAACCCAATCCCATTTTCTTCAAATGTATAAATTTCTGGACTAATCCTTTCTTCACAACCATCTTCTACCTCTCTAACACCTCTGGTTAGGGAAGTTCCTGACGTTGAGAACACCGCTCAGCATGGAAAAGCAAGCGAAGAAGGTGCTAAGGTAAATTTTACAACCAATGAAGCATCTTCTTCCAGAAGCAAGCCAGTCCAAGTGGACTTTGATGATACATCTATCTTATCTCAGATGAGAGAGCTCGCAAGGAAGCAATTCCCCCTCTCTAAAAACTAATATTGAGTTAGATGGAGCAGTAAGCCATGTGTTGCTATCTCAAGAATTGATGGACTTGTCCGCTAAAACCAAGGTAAAATTTCCAGAGTTTGAGGAACATTCAAGTATTCTATCTGAATCCATCTACTTTAAAGAGTTTTAGAAGATTCATGGGAGCTTGTTTGTAATTTGCAACCACTTGGCGAAGGAGAGTGCCAAAAGTTTAGTGGACAAGATGGCTTTATCCTAACTGGGCTATCTAACTCTACAGCATAGATCAACGTGATTGTCACTTTTATCCCCACATCTACTATTCACTAACATGATAGCATGAAAGATGAAGGGTAGCATTGATGTTGATGCTGAGCAGCTGAGTAGCTTGAACACCACTTTGGTAACTCAAGCTACACAATTTCTCCAATTTGGCAAGGAATAAGTTAAGATCAAAAGGATCACCAATAAGAAGATGGAGACTGTGCTCAAAGAAGTAGAGACTACAAAGGACATTGATCATAGAATGGCTAAAGTGTTGGAGTCAATGTTTAGGCTAATGGTGAACCATGAGAAGAAATTGGATCGCGTGTTGAAAATGGTGCAAGAGACTAGGAAAATGGTTGAAAAGCCTTAGCTAGATCTTGATACCTTGGCTGAGAAGATGGAGTCTGCCTGCAAGCTTATCCATGATAACACTGATGATAAAGTATCAAAAGTGTAGAAAGCTCTCATCGATGCTATGGGAAAGCTATTCCCGGAGCCAACTAAGTCCCTTGACCTAGACACTGAACTCTCTATGTACAAGAAGCTTAACTTGATGAAGGAAAAAGTCAATGACATGCAATGTTTCATTAATCAGATGGTCACTATTGAGATGTATAACTCGAAGGATACTGAGTTCATGGCTAAGTCAAATTCACTCTCTATGCCCAAGAATCATTGATATGGAGGCTCAACTCAAGATTTCTATCTCTACTTCCAACTTTCATAGTTTTCTATAATGCTTTCAATAGTTTACCTGCCAAGGATTTGATCAAATAGCCCATCTCACGCAGTGCCACCATTTGCTTCTTGAAGAGCTGAATGGTCAAGACATCTTGACTCTCAAAGGGAAAGAATAGCTTGAAACAAAGATCTCACCGGTAATCATAGGCAAGCAAGAAGACTTCCAAGCTACCCTCGACTCCTTCAGGGGCTAGTTAATAAAGGGGGAGAAGGTAGTGGAAGATACGATGAGGATGACATCCCAATATACACACTCACTTTTAGGCCAGCCTCAATGTCCTCCTTAAGATTCTCAATCTCAACATAATCATCAACATCAATCGCATCACCAACAACATCAGCACCATCATTCTTTGTCTAGTAATCCTAGAGGTAGCTCAACAAACTCTCTGCTTCGTAGACAGCTGCAGATTAGATAATAAAACTTGTAATAGATCTTAGCATGTAATCTTAGTTCAGAACACTTTTTGTGAACTGACTAAGTTTTTTTTACAATTAATGAAATTTACAAGTTTGTCCATCTACTCAAGTTAAGAGCTTCTTAACTCATTATATGTTGTTGAATGTATGTTGTTTTTGCTTATGTACTGATGCAGGAAAATATACAAAAGAGCAACCTAAAAGAAAAGCTGAAGTAAGACAAAATCCCAAATTAAAGAAATTTTCTCTAAGTATGGGGGAGTTGAGCTGATTGAAGAAAATCCACTCAGTATGGGGGAGACCAAACTAACTAAGGAATCCACTCAGCATGGGGGAGTCTTACATCACCTTTCAAGTATTCCTATATCTTTACACTATGTATTCAATTAATCTCTTCTACTACCAAGTTTGTTATCTGTTTTAAAATGGGGGAGATTGTTAACCCCAAGTTGATAGTACTTCACAGTACTTAAAACGCTTTTGAAATAACAAAATGACTAGGATAGTGAAATTAATTGAGTACTAAGTAGACTCTTAACTAATCAAGAATAATTGAGGTTATTTAAGGGAAAACAACTTAGTTTATTGAGTGATTAGTTAAGTTATGGCTTAGAGTAAGAAAAGTTGAGTCATCTTAATATTACATAGTTTATAAAGATATAGACTCAACTAAGCTGAGTTAGCCTTTATTCATAAAAGCTGAGTATATTTGACACTTAGAATTAAATGACACATATGCGGTTAACGTATTCTATGAGAGATGGAATATTCCATTTAATGCTTTTCATGAGAAAAGGCGCTGAAATTAAAGAAGATATTCAAGTGGTCCTCACAACGAAAAGGTGTTAGTACAGAATGTTGGAGAATCCTCACTAAAGTCCAAGATAAAAGGAATCCTCTAACATGCGTTGTTTCTCAGTGTCTCTGTGTAACTCTACAATGTCAACAAGTCAACTATTCACATAAATCGACGTTGCATCTCGCTCGCCTCTTTATCAGACCAGATTGCTTGAAGTAAAACGAGCTTTTGACACTTTAGATTAATGAATTAATCTCGTGCCTCAACATTCAAAATCTCTTTCTCTAAACATCCTGGAATTTGTTTCAAATGGGAAAATTCGAAAGATTTGAAGAGAAGAAAAATTGAGAAATCTGTTAGGATGAGAAGTTTGCAATGACTACTTCCAAGACCTTCAACTATAAATAGAAGATTGAAACAAACGTTCAAACTTGGTGAATCATCTCAGATTTCTTAAAGAGCTGAAACTCTGTTCAATCAATCATAGTCTGAAATTCTAAATAAAGCAATCAAGCAAACACAAATCATTCAAATTAGTTTGTAATAGAGAGATATCACTTAATATATTACCTTGTAAAGGATTCAACATTTTCATAAGTAGAAATCCTCTGTTCGTATTTTCTATTGAGAAATCTAAGTGATAGTTTAGGAAGGGTACCTAAACTGTGTTTGATAGGTAGTTAGAAAGAAGGGTACTTTTTGTAATCTTGTCTACCCATTATAAAGGCTTCTCCGCCTAAGGAAAGAAACACTAGTGGATTAAAGCTCAGAAAGGAATCCGAGGACTGGGGGTAGGCTAGGGGTCGAACTAGGATAAATCTCAGGTGTAATCATTCTAACCTTACTCGCTTGTTTTTACTGTGTTTATCTCATTCGTCATTCTCTGGCTTTTCTAAGTTTTGCTTGAAAAACCAATCCGAGCTGAGAAAAGTACTCAATGGTGATTGAAGAAAAACCGTGTCAGCGAAGTTGAGCAGTTTATAGTTTTTAGACTCAACCCAACTCATTTTCACTCAACATGCATCTAAAAACTGAGCTTGGTAAAAGAATTTTACAAATCTTAAAAAGAACTAAGAAACGCATATACCCCCCTCTGCTGTTTATATTAAGCCGTTTAGGATCAATAATTTGACATATTTAAAAGTTTAGGGTGGCAAGTGATTATTTTGGACATTTCAGATCAATCGAATCATAGTATCCGATCTATTTAGTCAATTAAGCTTAACTGAAATTAATTAATTTAAAGAATTATTGAATTAAAGAAGAACCTAATTGTAATTAATTTTTTTCCATGGGTAAGAAAAGTACATTTTCCATATTTTCTTTGTATAAATATGAGTTTATGAATTGAAAATCTATTGATGAAAATTTCATTTTTTCTCCAACTTTCTCTATTTTTCTCGAATTCTCTCTTAAAATGGAGAAATCCCGCAAAATCTATTATCGATTTTATGTAGTTGTAGAAGTCATGGAACCTTAATTGTAATATAACATAGGCTTAATGCATCTACACCCCTCTAAACTTGTCCAAAAAGGGTTGTTACCACCCTGAACTTTGAAATGTGACAGATAGCCTCCTGCACTTGTCTAAAATGCATTACTTTACCCCCTCGTAAAAATATCAGATTCAAGAATAAAAAGATGAAAATGACGGGTCAAGAATCGATACAATATTATTATTAATTGAAGAAAATATTTAGAATAGAGATGAAGTTTTGAAGAAAACGAAAAACATATATTAAGGATTTTAAATGGTAAGAATTAGAATGTCAGGGATTTTTTTTATTCATTTTCTATTCCACCAGCATACTTCACGCGCTTGTATTTTGATGGTCATACATGTAGCAAGCCAGGTTAGCACAAGGGGGTAAAGTGACGCGTTTTAGACAAGTACAAGGAGCTATCTATCACATTTCAAAGTTCAGAGTGGCAACAACCCTTTTTGAATAAGTTTAGGGGAGTGTAGATGCATTAAACCTATAACATACTATGATACAATATCAACTTTTGCATATATGTAATATTGTTGCAGTGTTTTTTTGATTTTTTTGTCATTGATATTAGAAAACAAGGTTATGGCGATAATTTTATTTGATTATTATACATTTTATGCTTTCTTAACATTTCTAGAATTTTATAATTTTTCATTTCAAAATTCAATCTTGTAAAAGGTACGTGAAATTGTGAAAAATTGTTTTTTTGAAGTGTTTAAGCGTCGTAGTCAGATAGCCTAGACAAGTGCTCTTGTCAAAAAATAAAATAGTACTCCCTCTCGTTACTAATATATGGCATTTTAGATTTTTCATCAAAATCAATAAGACATTTAATGTATTATAAAATGATTATTTTATTCATTTTATTTTATAATAAAATTTTTTATATGATTTAATATTCTAAAATGACAAGTATTAGTAACAAAATTAATAGTTTATATATGAAAAATCTGAAATTTAAAAGTAATTGTATGACTGATAGAAAAAAGTCCACGTTTGTACTTTGAAGCAGAGAAGACAATTCTCCTCAATTCCTCCAATGGCGTCTTCCAATCTTCTCCTTCTCTCCTTTCTCTTCATCATCGCCGTCATTTCTTTCTCCGGCGCCTCCGCTAGGCCCTGCAAAACCTTCCTCATCTCCTCCTACAAGTTCTCCGTCAAGCCGCTTTACCCTAACCCTAACTCCGACAATCCTTCCTCTTCCGGATTCGTAACAATCGTTACGGAGATCAGCCAACAACGCTCCTCCTCCGAGATCTTCCTAGATCGCCGCCGATTTCGTAATTCCGAGCCTCGACAGCTCCATCGCCGCCAGGATTCTCCTCTCTTGCCTTTCGGTCTGTCCTCATATGATATGAGCTCTCTCCGCGATCGCACCAAGGATATAATCAGCGTCGTTGTGGCCTTGCTTTTTGGTGTTGGTTGTGGCGCTCTCACCGCCGCTTCTATGTACTTAGTTTGGTCCCTCTTCTCTACACGATACGACTACCGTTATAGTGAATTTGACAGCGACGATGATGATGAAGATGAAGCAGTTAGCCCCAAGAAGATGGGATATGTAAAGATTCCTGAAGCTGATTTTGTCCCTAAACAGGTTAAAGACGTGGTATGAGGAGATTTTCCTTTATTCACATATATAACTAAGAATTCCATCCGTTTTAGGATTTACTGAATTTTATTTCCTTTGATGTATGTGTTTCTTTGTGGATTATCATTTAACCGATAATGATACATTATGTTATTTTACAGTCAAGAAACTTATAATTTATGCTATATAATGTTTCTATGTCTAATTTGGTGTTTGTGTTTTTCATCGTTAATCCGTTATCTTAACATCATCTATAAGTTGATTATATTGATTTGCATGTACTTAGTTTATATTGGTCTTATTGGAGAAATTTGTATTCACTATTCTCCTTCAAATGCATTTTTGAGTTCTACACCTCTCATAGTTGGCGAATTCTTTATTTTGGCATTACCATTTTGCTTTGACTGTGGAAGTTTTTCGTTGATTCTGCTATCATAATATGAGTTAAGCAACTTTCCTGTTTTTGTCAACAAGTTTTTGATAGTTGGGCGCAGATAGAATTTTTTGTTCAATGAATTTGTGGAGGTGTGGAGTGTTAAACCTGGTACCTCTGGCTTCTTTCATTCAATATATGTCGTTTACTAGAATCAGAGTATCTATTATGCCAATTCAATTTGGGGTGAGTATGATAGATTTGGAAGAAACCAGTTTGATGTTGCTGTCCAGCGACCACAATAGTCATGTAAAACTAATCTAGCTGCATTTGTTCACTGAACACCACCTGGTGTAGTAGTTTTAACTTGTTTTCACAATTTAGAAGTGAAAGATTGAACTTTTTTGCAGTTTAGAGCACCTTTAAACATCAAATTTCACACTAGCTTTGATATGTGCAAAAATTTAATTTCTGTATGTTGTACGTTCTACTCTCTTAACATTCAGGACGACTTTGCTGACAGGTACTTTTCGGATTGAATCTCGCTCAAGTTTTTTTGTTTTAGGTTTTAATTTTCTTTTGGCAACAAAGTTCAAAACTCACTGTGAAATGTGAATTGAGGGCGTTGATTTTCAGAATTGATCTTGAATCATATATTGCATTGACTCATTTGACAGATTGAAACAGAACTCATCTATTTTAATACTTAACTTTCTAATTTTAAAGCCTTTGACATTGGCTTTTCTTGAGTTCCTTTAGTTACAGGACTGAGTGTTGTCTGTTCTTGATTTCTATGTATGTCATGAACTTTACCTGGATCCTATCAGTGAGTCAGACAGGGTTCAGGATGTAAAACTTTAGACAGTTCAGGTTTTTTTAGTGTTAGAATTATTGTTTATAGGTTTGCAAATTAAGCTCCTCATTTCAATGTATGTGAATTTGGATTTGTTGAAGCAAGAAGGGGTTTAGGCGAAAGCAGTCCTTTAGATGATGATATAAGATCAAGGACATGTAAAATTGTCCCTTTCCTATAATAATCCAAACATGACTACTCTTTTCCAGGTATTGTTCCTTCTTTGCCTTGCTGGGTTAGGCTGTAAATTGTCAATCTCGTATATTCTTGTTGCTCTGAAGGTGCTTTGGATAAAGAAACAGGGCAAATAGTTTGGATTGTCTAGTGACCTAAACAATGCTTGAAAATGTTAATGGTTTTGGTTGCTGATTATGTATAAAAAGAAAATAAGTAATTTTGCAAGGACTTTAGGGGCGTTTGGACTTGGATCTTCAGGAAAGGGAACGAAAAATACTTATTCCTTTTGTTAGTTTTCCTTTGTTCTTTTCTAAGGTTTCATTATCCATATTTTTCCTGGCATTTGGCGTTTGTTTAGAGGCTTTCAGGAAGGGGAAAGGGAATCAAATACTTGATTCCCTTTGTTGTTCTAAAGTTTTGAAAAAACCCCAAACCCCTCTTTACTGATTACCCCTGACTTGCTAAGGTTTTTGTATTCCCTTTCCCGAGTGTTACTTTTTCAACGCATTTATCTCCTCGAACGTGTTTTTCTGCTTCTACACTGAGGCCAAGGTTTCATTTTCTTCAAAGCTGACGCTTGTTTTTTTACCGCCCCTGCTAGTTCAACCTTTTCCACTGGTGTGCTCGTACCATTTTCTCATTACTGCCACTCATAGTGGTAAAAAAAATTTTTCTTCTCTGGGTTCTGTTTTGAGTTAACTAATTTGACCTTGAAGTTCATGATAGTTCGGATTTGTGACTGATTCTGATTCTCTCATCATTGGTGGGTACCGAGATTTTGAATTTGAATTTGTAATTGTTTCATTTGGTTGAAGAAGGTTGGGGTATTTTTTTAAGTTTATGTTCTTTCTTAAAACGGGTGTTATTGATTTATTACACAAACGAAGAAAAGATTGGATAACGATTTGAGTTTTGTTTGGTTCTAGTTGATTCAAAGAAATTTTTTTTCTTATCAACATCAAAGGGGGCTTTAATTGTTGTTTTGCTTTTAAATGGGATGAGTTTTGATTTCCCATTCTACCCAAATAACTACAACGAGAAAAATGGGAATTGTATTTCATTCGTGGAGCTAATCTAAACAGGTTGGGTAATCTAGAGTTATTCCTTTCCATTCCCTTTTATTCTTTTTCCTAAACCCATTCCGTTGCCCTAATACCAATCAAGCACTCCCTAAGTATTTATATTCCCTTTCCTGTATTCAAAGCTCACTTTTCATAAGTAGTTAGTAGTTGCTGTTTCGTCTGACATAACCAGTGTTGCTACCACTGACATTGACGCCTTGTCACCTCTGTTGCTAATGTCATCGTCATAGCTGCTGTTCAAGTCCTCCCTGTCTTTACCACCAATTCATTGAAACAAATTTGAATATCAGTCCCGTTAACAGTCTGTTCACAATTCCATATTGTTCTTCATTTCTCAACACCACTTGGCCACCCAAAACAATGAAGCGGCAATTCCGCAATCAACGCAGTTGATAAAAATAATAAATCTCAGAGAATGTCTCAAATAGAATGGACACTCATAGTAACAACTGGAATTACAGGATCCCAACTTGTGTCGAAAATTGGAGAAATCCAGTCATGTTTTAAGACATTTGACGGAGAGAGATGCTGGTTATTTAAAACTTTTAGGGCCTAACCACCATTTTGATTCTTCCGCCGTACACGATCCCCTTTTAATCCCTCCGATATTAATTTTGCTATCAAAGTAGTCATTTTCTTCACGAAGTTGTAATTATTAAGGCCAACTCCAATTGTCCTCGTTTCGGGGAAATTCTCGAAATGAGGAATGAATATGGGATATGGTCAAGTTCAATCATTCCCCATATAGTATGTTCTTAAAATGGGGTACCTTATATATGGGGAACCTCATTTTGGGGAATTATTATTATATTAATATTTTTTTTAATTTTGATTTAATTTAATATGTTTAATATTTTTTTTAATTATTGGGAATAGATTTGATGTAAAGAAATTAATATAATAATAATAAAATATTATTACTTTATTAGAATCTGAAATGGGGAATGGAAAATGAGGAAGATAGTTGGATTAAAAACACTGTAGATCCTGCAAAATGGGTTTTGAGAATGAAAAATGGGGAAAATGGTTGGACATGCTCTAAGGTACAATTCTAATGACATGGCATATAATTTCCCATACAGTACACCTGGCGTGCCACATCAAATTGATTCCCAAACAGCCATATGTATTGAAGTAATCCGTATGACTCTTCTTCTCCCGTCTTCTACGCCATTCACATTTACCTTTTTTTCCAACAAAAAATACCAGAAATTATAAGACATCATTTCCTTCTTTGTTTTTGTTTTCCTTTTTTACCAATCAGTAAAAAATTAAGACCAAGCTTAATTTTACAAACTTAATACTATATTTCAGTGGTTCGAGGTTTGGTTTATTATCCCTTTTAATTTTAAGAAGATAATAATGAGATTGGTGGAGAAGATGAAGGCGAACATCAAACAACATTCGACTAAAACCGGTGACCGAAACCGAAAATGGTGTCTGCAATCAACATAGAATGACAAACGAATATTTAGTGGAAGCTAAGAACCACCGTTGACGACAATTAGAAAAAATTTAGAATCATATGTGATGAAATTATAAACCAGAAGGAAATTAAATTAGCAGGTGTGTAATAATTTCTGGTTTTTGTTACCGAATACAGAAAAAAGGATAAGTTTTTTTGTCGGGGGAGAAATGTGAATGGAAGAAAAAGAAGGTCGGGTTGAAAGTGGAGCTATATAGAATTATCCATGAAGATCCACTCTTACAAGGATGGAGGATCTTTATAAGAATTCCTTACGAATCCTGGATGGATATTTTTCTTCTTGAAACCTTATTGGATATGGAAATTGACAATGTATTACTCAGTTGGAAAAATCCCTGATTCTGATCCCAATAAGCCCCCAGTGGAGCCGAATATTCACTGAATTGCATCCAAAATCTCTAATTAATTTTTTATATTTTATATTAATCATGGGTAGTACTGGTGGACTTATGAATATTGGTTTATACTAATTAGTTTATTGTAAATATATAAATTTCGATGTTTTTGTATATAAATCGAAGTTTGTTTCATTTGTTCTAATAAAATTTGTTTTATTTCAATAATTAAACTTAATAATAGTTGGTTGATTCATTTGTTGTTTTATCATTAGGTATGTTGTTTTATTTTGTTCTCAAATGAGATGAAAAATCTGACAACTTGGATAAATTACATGGACTTGATTTTTTAACTAAATTACTATTTTTTATGTTATGTCTTTCTTGGAATTTTAAACTAAATAACTCTAAAAAATTACTTGGTTATTTTGCTTTTTATTTTATGTTTTTTCTTGGAATGTTGAACTAAATAGCTTATACTTTGACCTCTATGACTTTAAATTTATATAACATTGAAATAAATATTTAGTTTCCACTTTAAGTGGATTATTAGAGAATACCCGATAGGGAAATAGAGGAAATTTTATCTCTCGTATCGTTAATGGATATAAATATGGAGAATCCCCCAAATTTGAATGGATATAAGGATGAAGAATGCATTAGCCGCTCCATTTACCCTTCACTTTCAACCCTAAAAGGAGGAAAACCATGAAGAATATGGCTTAGAACATGGGAGAAGAAGGGTCAAATGGTCCACTTTAATATATATGACGATTTTTTAGTGGATGAATACTCATTTGAGATGGCAACGTCAGGTGTACAACATAATTTCTCATAATTTAATGGGTAAATAATTATTAATCCATCATGTTTGCATAAATACGTTATTACCTCCCGAGATTTTTCAATATAATTTATATCTCCATATTTTATGCTTCCATCCTACTATAATCTCCTATAAACTTTACAACTTTTCCATTCAGATAAAATTTTATTGATAAAATTACCCTTGTATTTTTGTTTGTTCATCTACATTCTTTTTGCAACATATTTTCATATAATTTTTTTACTTTATTCTACCTCTTTGAATTGGAAAATCATCAAAGAATTGAAGACTCTAAATATAAGGATTGTAAATAATAGAGAAGGCTAAGATGGCTGGGCACATATGTAATAATTACATTTGCTCCAATAGTTGCACAATTTTTTATGTCTTGGCTCTTGCTGAGTAACCTCTTCATGTTGTTGAGTAACCTCTCTATGAGTGTATGCTTCATGGCTTTGGCTTTGTGATTATAAGCTTTGATTTTAATACTCAACAAAGTTGGGGTTTCTTTTGGTTAATCTTTAGATTCGTTCTAGTGCTACAGTACAAGTAACCTACTAAAATTAAAATTTTGGAGAATCATAGTATTTGGAGACATTTTTGTCAAAACCAATGGCTTAATACATCTTTTCCCCTTCAAGAAAAGTCATGTTCCACCCCAATGTTTTAGCAGTTACATATAACATCTCCAAGTTGGAAAAAACGTACAACATAAACCCCTGTTTCGGACTCATCCACTCTCAAGCCGGAGAGTGTGATACACTCTCGCTTACGTGTCATACACGTGTTAAAAGTAGAAAAGTCAAACAAGTACAATTTTGACACGTGTCATATATCTAGAAAATTTTAAAAAAGTCCCTAACAATTACATTCAAGTCCCCACCTAAATTATTTTTTTCAATTACACTATCTTCCCCAAAATTTCCATAAAACACAAAATGCATAAACTAAAAATTCAATAAAATCTCATTGAATCTCAACTAAAATCTCATCAATTAACAAAAATCCATTGTCCCTGACAAAGTTGTTTACTCATTTCCATATCCTCATCATCAAATCCAAAACTAGAAACACACTTATTGTCCTTTCTTATTCATAAAACACAAATTGCAATTCAATCAAACCTTAAAGCCCTTCCTCCCATGTCTGAAATTATTTGCAATCCTTCTTTCTACTACTATTCTATTTCTTCTGTCATCTATTCCGTCATCGGAGGTGGCTCCCGTGAAATCTTCAAATTCAAAGGGATTGACAAATAGGTTGTTGGTGTTCCATCACCGTCAAATGCCACCTGCAATTCCCATCCACCAACAATAAGGCAAAAAAATGAAATTAAATTAAGCATTCCAAAACAATTTCATGAGAAGTAAGATGAAATCAAATTTGAAACAGAACAAGAGAAACAAATCTACAAAAAGAGAACAAAGATGAAATTTTCAAATAAAAACAAACCCTATCTAATTCACCAAGAAATTACCTCGTAGAAGCTGGAGAACAACCCAAAGATTTGAACAAAGAAGAACCCAAATTACTGAGATGAAGATGAAGAACGACCCAGACAGAGACAAATAATTACTTTGTTTGTACTACGAAGAAGAATGGAACAGATCGAAACCGATATTTGACATCGGAGAAGAAGTAGAAGTGGCAGGTGAAATAAAAGAAGAAGATGAGCAGAACAAAGAGAAGAGAGAAAATATTAATTTTTGGTCAAATTAAAACCCCACTCTCTCGAAAAGTCAAACGTCACCACATCAGCCGCCATGCCATTACTTGTGGGTTATGTTGCACATTTTTACCAATTTTGGGATGTTATGTATAACAGCTGAAACATTGGGATGACACATGACTTTTCTTACTAACTTTGGGGAGTAAGTGATGTATTAAGCCAACACTAATTCACTTGGACCTAATTCTTCACGTTATGTAAAAACATAAATGAAAGAGACAATTTTTTAGATGAAAACGCATAGAGGGTAATATCCTTTTCCTTTTCTTATCATTTCATTTTTTTATTATCTTTTAGTCGCATTGTGTGAACTAAACACATCCTTAATCTCTTCAAAAAGTTCAGGTTACTACAAAAATGTCTAAACATATTTAAATACTATTGATACGGGATCTTAGAGGATGTTTTGCTAGTTATTGCAAGAATTGGTCACAGAGGTAGTTATGCAAGTCAGAGGCAAACCAAAAGTAATAAGCAACATCAGAATCTAGCCTAGGTAGAAGCATTGTCAGAGGCTTTCAAAATCAGAGATGTGTTAGAGTCTTTAGAGTCTCAAAGATAAGTGAAATAGTCAGAGGCTAGAAGAGCTTCTCAAAAGGAAGTATCCTTTGAGTTAACCAAATTTAAGGAAAAATGCTACAATTTAATTTCAAATTATTTGAAAACAAATACAAAGCCTCACGTGAGTTAACTTTCCCATGCCTTAGCTATTAATTCAGTCAAGCATAAAGGCATAATACCTGAGAAAAGGACAAGATGATGTTGATAACCAGGAGATAAAAATACATTTACTCCCTTGCAACAGACAAAATGTTACTGTGGGGACCACTTTTTAGCAATTTTGTTCCAACACCATTCTCCCATCTCTAAACAGGAAAATTAGTGGAGTCTTAAAAAATTTATCAATAGATAGTTGTCCTTATGCTCCTTAATGATAACGAATTGATATTAAGAGACAACAATTGGATTTTTAGTTATAGTCCAAGTTTAACGAGAAAAATCCAAGCTTATATAAAGTATAAATGTTTTAATAGAGAAACTTGGTGAAGTATAATCTATTTTAAAAGCATTGAAGTTATCTCAAAACGCTGCCAAACTTCACTGTCTAAGCCATTAAGAAAACTTTCAATTCAAATATATTTTTGAAAAGAGTTAATTGAAACAAAATTCAGGAACTCAAATTAGATTGCATCGAAGTGTTATGTGATAACAAAAGTGTAATTGATTTATCCAAAAGTCTTATTCAACATAGAAGAATGAAGCATGTGGACATTAGCATCTCTTTATAAGAGATCATGTCTTAAAAAAGGATGCGGAACTTATCCATGTTCCCATTGGAGAGCAAAGGGCATGTATGTTCACCAAAGCTTTAAGCAAGGAGCAATTCAACATATTCTAAGAAGCTATTGGAATGAGTTATCCAGCATAAATTCTAGAGGAAGATATCTTAGATCCTTTGGTGTTTAAAGCAGTTATTTAATCTCTGTAACTAAGTTTCCATACTTAGGTAAGATTCTATCCCATCTCCTCGTAGATTTAAATTCAAATCATCAACTACCACATTAAATTTGAAATTTGAAAGGGGGGGGGAACGAATGGTAAAAGGAGATGGAAACCACTATACACTCTCCGCATTTCACCGTGAATCACACCATCCCCTTAAAGTAGTTTTTAATAGTTTATCCCTTAGTTGTGAAAAGTAACCCTCTAAAGGATTACTCTTTTTCCCTTTGGTCATTGTCCAAAACTATATAAACACAATTCTTACTCCTCTCTCTCTCTCTCTCTCTCTCTCTCTCTCTCTCTCTCTCTCTCTCTCTCTCTCCTTATGCTTACAAAATATCTAAGGCAAATCTCTATAAAAAATTCTCTTAACCTGATTCCTAAAATTCCTTCAAATCGTTCCTAACCGAAAAAACTCCATTTTTGAAATGCTCTCAACCAAACTCAAAAGAGTCTCATTCTCAAGCAACCTAATAAAAATCCATGTACAACCAATTCAATCAAATCAATATCTAATCGACACTAAACCCTACAAATCCATCATCGAACATCACAAGATCTAGATTTGGATTTCAATTTAGGATTATACTTATCCCGAGCTTGTAAGGTAGTTCTATGATAATTTGAAGGTGGGAGAATCCGACAGAGATAACTTGGAGAGAATTATAGAAGGATATACCATCACTATTACTCCACCATCCCTCTCAACCCTACTTGGGTTTAATGATAGTGGTGAAGAGTTGAGGCGTGGTTGTAAGAGGAAAATGACCAAGGCGCAAATCAATGCTTTCAGTTCTAAAGGATGGGTTGGTTCACAAGCTACAACATAATGGCCAAAATGAACCTAGTAAGCTTCAATATGTCATGTTTAGGGCATTTGTGTAAAAAAACTTGACTTTGAACGAGCCATATGCTTATGAGAAATGTATTGTCTATAATCTCATGGAGAATAAAGAGGTAAATTAGAGGATTGTAGATGTCCACCATACTCTCAATTACAACTACACCATGGGTAGTTTGATTATAGAAATAATGAGACAAAATGGAATCAGTCTCAAAGAACTAAAGAGTGAGAAGGGTCCTCTTGTCAATAAAGACATGTTTAACAACATCACCCAAGGAAGGAAATGGAATAGAGAAGAAGCTCTATGGAAAGTTGAGGACAAGAAATTGGCAGAGCAATAGAAAAAGAAGTAGTGAAAGGAGGAACCCCTAAGAAAGTTGCAAAGGTGAAGTTTGAGCCTCTAGCTATCGAAGTTGCTAAAATGTAGAGATAGAGGGAGCCTGTCCTAAAAGATGGGGAAGTCCCTAAATAGAAATGAGCCAGAGGCACTATAGCTGCAAAATATCAATACGGATTGGTGCCTAGGGTAATAGTAGAGAAAGTGGAAACACCCGCTAAGAAAGTTTCAAAGGGAGCTGATCTTCTCAAGAAAGCTCTCTCTAAATAAAGAAGAGATTCTGATACCAAAGAAGAAGAGAAGGAACAAGGCAATGCGTTGCTTACTGGAGAAGAAGACTGAGGTAAATTATCTACCACCTCTATAGACAAATAGCTCTAATGAGGATAACATACCAATTAACAATCTAGGAAAGAAGAGGAAAATGAGTGTTGAGTCTCCAAAGGAGGATAAGAAGAAGCCTACTTAGAGAGGAAAAGCTGGAAAGGGCAAGTCTGGAGCATAAAAGTTGGACTTTGATGAAGACCATAGGAAGGAGGAAGGAGACATTGGTAAGGTAATAGAGTTGAGCTTAAAGGAAAATTTTGGTAAACCCTCAGCTGGATAAATTAAGATGTTGCTAAGAATGATAAGAAAGCAGCCATGGAGAAGCTTAAGGAAAAGCCTCCTCCCAAAGAAGAGATGACTAAGAAAATTAAGGGAAAAAAGCTTACAACATCGCCCAAGGGAAGTGACTCAAAGGAATAAACCCTCTAAGCTAAAATCTAGGCTAGTGATAGAGGTAGTTGATGAAATTGTGCCTCTGAACACATGTTAGTCTCTTACACCACCATTCTCTCTTTCCCAACTATTCAATTAACCCTCTTCTTCACCCAAATACTACCCAAAATCCTTGTGATCTCCATCTGTAATTAAATCAACCAAAACACCATCTCATTCTACCATAAAATCATTAGTCAAAACACCTACACTTTATTCACAAAATTCCTCTTGTCCTTAAAATCATTCACCTCTCAAATCACCTTCTCTATCTGAAAACACCATCAATCTTGCTAAAAGTATTAAGGAAACAAAACAAGTTTCCAATGAAGAAACTCTTGATGCTTTTAGGGTTTAACAAGTAGACAATGAAGACTAAAGAGTTAGAGCGAAGGATGAATAATATGAGAATATCAATGAAGCCTTATAATTTGAGGTAAAAATTGTTCATGATACCATAGATACAGTAGAAACAACTACTATGGATGCTTTAGTAGAGCAATATCAAGTCAACTCAAAGGACCCTAAAAAGTCTTTAAAGGTAGAAGGAACTGAGACAATGTCTAATAAGGCTCTCATTCTTAATAAGGTTGACAATGTCTTGCCAACACTTAATCAAACTCAAAAAGATTATGTGGATATAGAGGCAGATATTCGTGTCTCTTATACCAACTATATAGAAGTACAAACTCGCACATGTGTTGTCAATAAGGATAGTCAATATAAAAGCAAAAACTACAAGTATAAGGTTGCGATGTAGTCTTAAAATACCTATCCCACGAGGAAGCGGGAGTCAATCAAGATTATTTCATGAAAGTAAGAAATAAAAGTAAGAACGATTAAAGTAATAGGAGATATATACAAACAACGATTAAAACTTTCGAGAACTCCAACAAATCAATCAAAGAACCATGGAGCATAATTATAGAAATGAAGTAAAGGGGATATAGGTAAATAGAATAGTCGAGAAATCCAACATTTAAGCCACATCTTATTGAATTATGTCAGACTTGCTACCGTGATAGACTTTACTCCCAATCTACTATTTTTATAAAGAACTAAATTCTTGTAAATAAAGAAGATAATATGAAGAGCAATGATTTTATTGATAAGTGTTTTGCAAGCACACTAAAACAATAATATGAAGAGCAATTATTTTATTGATAAGTGTTTTACAAGTACACTAAAACAATCAACTCTCAAGAATAAGCAGAAATTTACAAAGATAATGATTTTGCTCGAGTTTACATATCTTCTATCAAAGAATAAAAAATGTCTTCGCTTGTATTTCTAAGAATAATGATGTTTATTCTCTCTTGAAAATGTCTAGAATTCACCTTATATAGGAGTGAAAAGCTGTGTTGATTAACTCATTAATGGTTGGTGAAAATGTGTTTTTTCATTTGGTAGTTATGGAAGTTTCGACAGTTGAAAAGTTAGTTGAGAAGGTCTTATCCGTAGGAAACATTTTGGTATGTCATGATCATGATTGAATGTTGGGATTATGACATTGTTCTCCAAAACATCATGTTTCTCAGCTTAAAATATCATGAGCACGAGTTTGGGTCGTGGGCATGAACAAATGGATTTCTGAATTCTTCTTATAGACTTAGCCATTTTGAGCTTTATTCAAATCACTAATATTTGCCTCCAATTTGCATACATTTGCATCATTTTCCACACTTTTTGCATCAAATGCCAATTCCTTGTAATTTGACTCTCCATTTTCACTCAAACTTGTAATTGCACCAAAAAACTATATACCACGTGAAATCTTTTAAATGAAAGTATAATCACCAAAGAATTGTATGTGTTTATGGAGAAATATATACTAGAATAAGTGTTGTTTTGACACTTATCATACCCCACACTTAACTTTTTCCTTGTCCTCAATGGAATAACAATAATAATGTATATAATTTTCCAAGTTTCAGGTCCATATGTAACAAAGACATTAGATAAGCACTTATATTCCCACTTAAATTAAGAAGGAGTAGAATTTAGAGAAACTTACATAAGCAGGTAATGTAAAATATAATCAAATGAGTACCTTATGTTATCTCGAAAGGTTACTTAGTCATGTCTTTATTGTAAATGTCCTTACTTGCTCAAATATCCCACTTCTTCTCAAATATAACAATAAATAATAAAGACAAAGAAAAGCTCACTCTCAATATTGATCTCAAGACAGTTTTAGGTAACCTATCATGATGTAAACACCCTAGTGGTTACATTTTATGTTCCATACCACTCTGTCACATATATTTTTTGGCAATATAGTATATATACTTTGTATATATTTTCTTCTTAAGTGATTGCATTTTATGCTCCATATCACTTCATATGCACCAGATTTTCATGCTTTGCCAATTGCATAGATTTTTTCATACCAATTATCTTTCGTGTGTGCACTCGTTTTACATGCTATGCATAATCTTTTACCATACATGAATGGTTGCAGTTTCTGCTCCATACCAGTCCTCATCTTTTGCATAACTCTTGGGCTATCATCCCATCTTTTCCACTCAATACCCTCATCATTTATTGATCAGTGCCTTTAGTATTATGGCTATAGTTTCCTTCATACCTAAGCATACTAGATACTTATAGGAAGTAAAATAAACCAAAGCAAAGTACAAACATATCTATATAATTATAGACATACTTACTTAGAAATTATCCTATAACAGCAAAAGATTTTACATAACATACCTTAGCACTTGTGTCACGCAAGAAACTTTAGCATATAACTACTTAGATTACGCTAAAAACTTGGTTATTATTCAAACATTTTGAAAATATTTTTCTAAGAAAAATCCATCTCTCATAACTCTCTTAAATGCTTGAATACGACTTATACATGTCTTCATCCTATATTACAAATTAGCAACTTCAAAGAAAAATTTCAACTATACCTTATAATAGAGTTAAAGTATAAGTAAGGTATGACCAAACATTGACTAGAATACTTATTCTTCATTTTATGATTTTTTAGCATACAATATATAATACAATGCCAATTTTTATTTCACTTTATTAACATATTATAAGTTGAAAAGAAAATTAAACACAATAAAAAAATTAAAAATTATTTTCTCCCCCACACTAAAATAACACAATATCTCCATTGTGTGGAGAAATAAAAATAAAAATCTTGAAAGAAATTGTACCTGGAGTAGGATTGGAAACTTAATAACGCTTACCTGACTTAAGGAAATGAAATAATCTGACGACTATTGTGCTTCCTCGACAATGGTGCTAAAAACTTGTTCGGTGCTAAAAACTTGTTCGCATCTCTTATGCCAACTATTTAGAAGTGCAAACTCGGACAAGTGTCGTCAATACCGATAATCAATATAAAAGCAAACACCAAAAGTATATGATTGCGATAAAGTCTTATAATATCGATCCCACGAGGAAGCAGGAGTTAATCAAAATTATATCATGAAAATGAGAAATAAAAATAGCAATGCTTAATGTAATAGAAAATATATAAACAATGATTGAAACTACAATAAGTATAGATGATACAATATTTCCGGTTTTAGATATTATATCCTACATATACATGTACAAAAATATCATATAAAACTCATGTATATCCTATTGTTCCTACTTGTATGCATGGAAGAAGCCTAAATCATAAAGGTTTACACCTAATTATGGTAATCACAACATAAATTACTTAGGAAATATCATGTATAAGATATATATATATATATATATATATATATATATATATATATATATATATATAACAATCTTTTTGGTCAAAAATTATCCTATATACCCACATATACAAAGTAAGCATAAATGACAGTGATTATAAGCAATAGACTTACCCTCTGGACATGATAGAACACAAAGATAAATGCATTAACTAATAACTTAACTAAAACATAACGTGCAAAAGAAATCAATCAAAGAAACACAAAGTATAAACACAGTTTTGAAGTAAAGGAGATATATGCAAATAGAATATTTGAGAACTCTAACATTAAAACCATATTTTATTGAAGTTTGTCAAACTTGCTACCATGACAAACTTTACTCACTTTCAATTTACTATTTGCACAAATTTCTCCTTTGTAAAGCACTGAATTCTTGTAAATAAGTAAGATAATATAAGAACAATGATTTTATTAATAAGTGCTTTGCAAGTACACTACAACAATAAACTCTAAAAAATAAGCAAAAATCTACAAAGAGAATGTTTTTACTCAAGTTTACAAATATTTTATCAAAGAACAAAAGATGTCTTCACTTGTACTTTTGAGAATAATGATGTTCATTCTCTCTTGATATCTGGTTGAAATTCACCTTATATAGGAGTGAAAGTTGTGTTGATTCTCTCCTCAATGGTTAGTGAAAATGTTTCTTTTTAGTTGGTAGTTACAGCAGTTTTGGTGGTTGAAAAATCAATTGAGAAGAACTTATCCATAGGCACAATTTTAGCATGTCTCGATCATGGCATGATGTCACAATCGTGATATAATGTTGTGATCATTACTTTATTCTCCAAAACATCTTGTTTCTCAACTTGAAATATCACGAGCGTGAGTCTAGTTTGTGGGCGTGAATAGTTAGATTTTTGAAATCTTCTTCTAGACATAACCATTTCACCAATATTTGCCTCCAATTTGCATACATTTGTATCATTTTTCACACCTTTTGCATTAAATACCAATTCTTTATAATTTTCCTCTCCATTTCACCTAAACCTGTATTTGCACCAAAAACAACTACATACCACATGAAATCTTTTAAATTAAAGTAAAATTACCAAGAAAATGTATGTGTTTGTGGAGAAATATATATTAGAATAAGTGTTGTTTTGACAATTATTAGCAAACCAAGTCACATTACCAATACAATATTAAGTTCTTGATGATTTTATGGATGAAGTGGCAAACAGATCTAATGAGAGATTCTCTCTTGAGAAGAAGCAGTCCCCAATTGATGTAGATTGGCACACAACATCTAATTCAAATTTTGATGATGATGAAATCAAAATTGTCCAGCTGTGAAGAAGGTTGAGTATAAAGATGCTCTAGGAGAGAATTAACTTAGAGTTGAATGAAGAGTTGAAAGAAGAGACTTTGAAGAGAAGCTGACATTGCTGCTAGTACAAGCAATGGAGTAAGCTTGGAGGACCACCTCAACACACTTAAACCTTGCCTTATAGAGCTAATTTGGATGAGGTGACTATTGATGAAATCACTTCTGCCTACTAAAACATTGCTAAACAACTTGGAGATATTCTCTAGACCTTGGTAACATGAAAAACAACATGATTGAACTACAAACCTCTCGGGTACTAAGGGAGCTATTAAGAAGTGTGGCTCTTCATATGCACAATGTTTCCAACATTGAATATGTGGCAAATAGACTTCCTCAACCAGTTGTCTTGGCCTTTAAATTTTACAACATCATTCATCCATCCTCTGAGGGAAGACTGGAACAATACAAGACCATTTGTGAAAGAATGCTTGTTTGAGGGAGTAGATCATGAGGCCTATCATCAGAGAGTTCATCATGATGAGCAAATGTGGATCCACAACAGAATAGATGCTGACATATCCAACCTTGATTAAGCCATGACTTCATTGGGAATCAGTATTGGCAATAAGGTGGAAGTGACTAAGAGGTCTCTAAGGCAAGAAAATTAGAGGAGAAGACCAGGACCCGAGGACTAAATTTCTTCAGATTTTCAATGGACTCTCTAGGTAGATGGAGGATGTTGGCATCGATTGGCTATAACGAACTAAGTTAAAGGGGGGGGGGGTGAATGACTAAACTTTGTTTTAAATCCGATTTTTAGTTCTTTTTAGATGTAATACTAAGTGTGTTAAGATTTTTTTGTTGATGATATGCAAACAGATGATAAAGCTAAAAAAATAAGAAAACTTAGCTAAGTCTCAATTTGACAAACTATGCAGAGTAAGAATACTCAGCAAAGCTGACTAATAAACACTTAGCAGAAAAGTACAAATATGTATATAACTCTATTGAGTGAAATAACTTGCTGAGTAATAAAAGAGATAGGGTTATTGAGATTAAATAATGTATTTTATCCTAGTCCAGCCTCCTGCCTACGACTAGTCCTTGAATACCATCTCTGAGCTTTAATCCACTAAAACAATCTCTTTTAATTAGGTTGAGAAGCCTTTATAATGAGTATTACAACAATAACCTTTCAAGCTAACCCTCAGGTGAGACTAGCATACACTTCTCTATCTCAATATCACTCATGATTTTCCTAACTTAAGAGAATGAAGAAAACAACTTATAGAATCATTATTTCTCCTTATATATCTTATTTATTACAATTTGAGTGATCTAACTGTCTTTGTGAAGAATAAGATGTAGACTTGATGTTGTTATTCTAATTTGGGAATTTCTAAATAATTGAGTAAAGTTGAACAATGATTTAACACTTAGGAAATTTTAGGTGTATTAACCAAGGTTGAACATCTACCTTTAGTCTCTATTTATAAGGAAGGGATTAAAGTAGTCATTCCAAAATTATCCTTCAGCTCGTTTAATCTTTCAATTTATCTTCTCGTTCGATCTTCAAGAATCTTCCTATTTGATATATATTTGAATCCATTGTGAGATAAATTGATAACCATTCATGCACGAGATTGATTAATCTACGAGATTAAACTATTGAATGAAAAGCTCAGCAAGTCTTGATCTTCAATTTGATTCAGTCTTGCGACATAGGGAGCATGCTACTACATGGCATTCTTTGATATGCTTGAAGTATTAATAGTAGAAGAATGGTGAGACTCATTCTAAAATGCGGTGAGATAGTCCATTTTTCATTGATTATATCGTTAACATGCCAACATTTCATAATGAAAGCTTTTCCATTGGACCACATAGCTATTCTTTTTTGTTTTCAATGCTAGACCATCTTTGAGACTTGTAAAGCATCAAATTAGGAATAATCCATTATAGGAATAAAGAGTTAATAGCATACAATGCTTTAACATAGTAACTTTAATTACTCAGAATAAAGAAGTGTAGGACATGAACTGAATTTAAGTCTATTATACCCTATTGAGTAACTTAAGTCAACATTTAGTTTTTGTAAATTTAACTAAGTCTTTTAAGTTAGCAAGACTGGGTAATCTAATCTTAATTAAGCCTAATTAACTTTAACTAAATATAGACTACTATATTAACTTATAGATTTCTTCCTTCATGTTTTACATCATCAAAACTTTAACTCATGATTGTTGGGCAATCATTAATTTAGGTTCACCAATCCCCCTTATTTTTTAGCAATGGCAAACCATATAGTAACAAGCTATAATTAATAAGTAATAATAGAATAGAGTTACCTAGAAAGATACAAGACTCCCCCTTTCTAAGTGAAGTATTGAGATTGTGATAAACTCCCCCTTACTTAGAGAATTCTTCTTTTGATGTAATCTTCAATAGTTGGCATCCTCAGTCTTGTTCTTTATCTACAAAATGTTAGATCATATATTACATCTAATATCATGCTAAATAGAGTTTAACTTAATGGATGAAAACTTGTAATCTTCCAATAGAATAAATATAAGTACAAGTACAGTAGATTCCTATATCGAGCTAATGAACTTTTAAAAGAATTACAAATTAGAGCAAATAAAAGTTATTTATGCCGGTGTTGATGTTTTTGATGAGGATTGATCTTGAAGGAAGTGTGATCACAAGATTTTATACCAGCTCGCGCGTTCAATGATGATGGCTTTTCAGGATTTTTATCCTCGAATCACACGATTTTCGATTATTTGAAGATCTCCAAATGGGAATGTTCCTCGTCGCCAACTTGTGTTAAGGACTTTTATTATTTTGAAAAATAAAACTTTTGTAAATTAATTGAAAATAAATAAAAAGGGGGTATTTTTAAAAAATAAAAAAATATCACACCAAACCCAACAAAGGGGGGGGCCCATTGAATTCCAGGGAGCCCCTCGTTGAAAATCCCACCGAGTCATTAGGATTTCCAGTGAGACCCTTGCTGGAAATCCCAAGCTAGCTAGAAAATTCCAGCGAGCCTGAGTTTTGCCTTATAAATACAGGGTCTTTTTTGGATTGAAGGGGGTCACAAATCAAACAAAAATTCTATTTTCATGAGAAATAACAATGAGAAAATTCAAGAAAATATTTTCCTTCAAATCATTCAGATCCAAAACACTTTTGGATTCAGAAATTTTTGATTTTCAAATCAACTTTCTTCAATTTCTTTTTCTTCTAAAATCCTCAGAGATTCTCGGGTCTAAAACAAATTTAGAACCCGAGTTTGATTATCTTTTGGATAAATAAACACTTTTTTTCCATACTAAATCACAACCTTAAGAAACGAATGAGGAACTCTCCCGGGGATCATACGGATATGTCGAAGTGGATTCACGCTTAAAGGGCAAGCCTCTGAGTTTCTAGAGCTACTTATTTCATGTTCTCTGTATTTTCTTTTTCTTATTTCATTTTACATGTGGACCTAGGGATTATTCTACTTCTTTCATTATGTAAATATTGTTGTAATAACTCTTCTTCATCTTTTATTTCTTTTTATCTAATGGAAATATCTGTAAAATACCCCCACGAAGTTAATAAAATTATTCCCGGATAACAGACCTCACATTTTTCCATGCGGTCACTTTCACTAATAAAAACGACCAACATATTTGTAAATAAAATGAATCATTTTATTTCTAAACAAGATGTAGAACCCAAGTTAATTAGTACCTAACAGTACTTAAGACGTTTTGGACATAAGCAAACCAAATAGGCTAGTGAATTTAATTAAGTACTAAGTATACTCTTAATTAATGAAGCTGACTTGAGTGTTGTGGAAAAACAACTCAGTTTGCTGAATGTAGTTAATTAAGTTACGGCTTAGATAGGAAAAGCTGAGTCTAGCTTTGTTCAGTTGAGACCATGCTAAGTACTATGTAGTTTAAGGTAACAATCACTCAGCATGAAATGAGTGTAGCTTTTATTAATTAATAGCAATTTGCTGTGACACTTTGTGAATTATATAATAGCTGTACTAATAACATTTTCTATGAAGAAAAGAGAATATTCTTTTAGGGCTTTTTTATTGCAGCAATAATAGAATATTCATAGTGGCTGAATAAAGTGTCAAACATTCCACTTCAACCAATATTTAAGGATTAAATCCATGAAGTGCGCCTCTGACAACTCCATTCCTTAGTGTCTCTGTGCGTACTGGTCCATGTTAGCAACTTCAACCAATCAAGACTACACGTTGCTCAGCACTCATCTCTCTCTCCAAATCTGTATTGCTTAAGACATAAGAGCTTTCCATAATGGAAGCTTATCTCGCCTCAACGTTCAATTTTCTATCTCTGAATGTCCTAGAAATTATCTCCAATGGGAAGATTTGAAAGATGTGAAGAGAAGAAATATTAAAGAACTTCAAAGAAGAGAAGTCTACAAAGGCTACTTCATAGAGCTTAAAGTATAAATAGAAGACTGAAGCAGACATTGAATTAAAAGCGAACCACCTTGAATTTCCTAAGAGCAAAGTCACTGCAAATCGTTCTAGCTTCCCAGAAATTCAAATACAAGCACTTAGCAAACAACCACTTTCATATCTTTTTGTAAAAGAGAGAATCAATTGTGAGATATAAAAGTGTAAGGATTCAACATTCTATAAGTTAAATTCAGTTCTCTACTGTTTTATCAATCTTGAGTGCCAGTTTGGGAAGAATACCCAAACTGAGTTTGTGTGGTAGTTAAAAAAAGAAGATACTTTCTGTAATCTTATCTACCGCTGTAAAGGCTTCTCCGCCTATTGAAAGAACAAACCACTAGTGGATTAAAGCTCGGAGAAAGTATCTGGGGACTGGAGGTAGGCTAGGGGCCGAACCAGGATAAATCTCAGGTGTAATCATTCTAACCCTAAGTGATTAGCTTCATCAGCTTCTTGCTCATTCATCTCTCTTATATTTGCTTGTTATCTAAATCGTACTGAGTAATCTTTACTCAATTAAAGGTTGAAGATAAACTGTGCTTGCTGAGCTAAGCGGTTTATAAGTTTTTATATTGCACTCAGCACACATATTCAGCACGCATATAAAAACTGTACTAAGTTAACTTTAAAATGAAAACAATTAAAAAGTAACCCAGTGTTCGCATTCACCCCCCTCTGCTGTTGTTATTAGCCATTTTATGGACCAACAAGTGGTATCAGAGTAGTTACTCAACTTTAAGACTAATCATCTTGAGTCAGATCCCTAAATGGTATATAATAACTTCAGCTAGAGTTCTAGTCAGTCAGTTCTTCTGAGAGAAGGAATGTCTGTTACCAGACCTCCTCTATTCAATGGTAATCATTATACTTTCTGGAAGAATCTTATGAAGAACTTCATCCAATCATAAAGTATGCAGGTCTGGCTCGCAATTGAGCTTGGTCCTAGAGTTCCTAATGAGGTCAGGAATAGTGTGCGTAGACTTGTAGATCTAGAGGACTACAATGATGCTGATCTGAGGCTTCTCAAAGAGAATGCCGTAGCCATTAATTACTTACACTGTGCACTTGATCTTATAGAATTTAACAGGCTCCCAGGATGTGAAACAGCACAGGAAATCTGGAAGAAACTGGAGATTACCTATGAGGGGATAGGCAAGGTCAAGGAGTAAAAAATAAACCTCATGCTGAGAGAATATGAGATGTTCTCAATGACTACCAATGAAGGTATTCAGAGTATGAATACCCGATTCATTAATATTATTAAGAACTAAAACGACTTAGAAAGGAGTTCAGCGAGGAAGAGCTCGTCAAGAAAATTCTCTGCAATCTCACAGTAGAGTGGGATTCTAAGAAGAGCGCAATTGAGGAAGCTCATAACCTTAAGACCTACAGCTATGATGAGCTAATAGGCACCTTGCTGACTCATGAGATATCGCTGAGAAAGCACTCAGATGACTCCAAGAGAAATCGGGGAAAGGAAGGCAAAGCCATTATCCTTAAAGCAGACTCATATGAAGAGTCCATCAGCTATGACTTTGATGAAGACATGGCTCTTCTTACAAGGTATTTCAAATGCTTCATAAAGAAGGACAGGAAGTTCAACCAGAAGAAGTTTCTCGCTAAAATCAAGTTAACTCAGCACCGACGTGGAGTTGAGGAAGGACTCAAAAATGACTACAGCAAAGACATCAAATGCTTTGGTTGCAAAGAAAAAGGCCACATCCAGTCAAGCTGTCCAAAGGCTAAGAATGATAGATTCAAGAAGAGATTCTCCAAGAAGAATGAAGCTTTTGCTGCCACTTGGAGTGATTCAGAAAAATCTTCATCTTTTGATGAAGAAGCCACTGATTCGGCTAATCTCTTCTTGATGGCCATTGAAAGTCAAGGTGAACGCTCAGCATCTACCATTGGTACAAAATCTTTCGCTAACAACTTTGAAGCTGAGCATGATAAGGGAAAAATTCATCAAATCGAGGTACATTCTGAAATTCCTTTATCAATTGAAGAATTCACCTAGGCTCTCTTTGATGTGATGAAAGTAACTAATAAATCAATAAAAAACATCAAAGAGATAGTGAGGAGAAGTGACGATCTAGAAGATGCTAATGCTTCCTTATCGCTTGATATCCGCTTTCTTCAAGAAAAAGCTGAATATCAAGAATGTGCTATCAACAAGCTCACTAATAAATTAGATGAGCTGACTGCTGAGATATCAGCATTGAAGAAGAAAGAGGATCCTCCTCCTGCCAACAATCAAATTCTGAATAACCAAACTCGCAATTCAAAGAGGAACAATCACTCTAAAAGGAAGAAAGCGAGCCAGCCCAAGACAAAAACAGTGTGCGGTTTTTGTGGGAAAACTGGACATGTCACAGTAAAGTGTAGACATAAAAATGGTTATTATGACGAATATGATTGGACAACATAAGCACTGCTAACAAAGGAGGACCCGGCTCAAAAGTATGGGTACCTAAGAAAACTTAATTGTTTTGCAGGTGAGCCTTAGATCTGCTGATCACTCTCAAATGTGGTATTTGGATAGCGGATGCTCAAGGCATATGACAGGAGATGAAAGTCAGTTCATCTCATTGGAACACAAGAGAAATGGAAGTGTCAATTTTGGAGATAACCAAAAAGGCAAGATTATAGGTTGTGGCACTGTTGGCTTGTCTCCCTCGATCGAAGAGGTGTCTCTAGTCAAAGGATAGAAGTTCAATCTGCTCAGTATAGCCCAGCTCTACGACAAAGGCAGGAAGGTTATTTTCAACTCAGTAGGATGCTTAGTAATTGACAAAAGATGTCTAAATGAAGAAGACGAAGGAGTCAGTCAGTTTTCAAATCCACTCAGTACGCTCAATCTGAGTTACACAACTCAGCTCAGGATTCCCCTGCTGAGGAAACCAAAGATAACTTGAATGATCTTACAATCAACTTTAATGATGGCGAAGATCAACCACCACCTCACCATCCAATTATCAATCCTCTAGTAGCTGATCCAAGTCTTCCTAGAGAGATTAGAGTTCATTACAACCATCAGCTTAACAGCATAGTTGATGATGTTCATAATCTAGTAATGATAAGAGGATAGCTCAGTAGGATGATGAGTCATCCAGCCTTCATATCATTGATCAAACCCAAGAAGTTTGAAGATACAGAAGGAGATGATTACTGGATGATCGCAATGCAAGAAGAGCTAGATCAGTTCAAACACAATGATGTTTGGGATCTAGTTTCTAAGCCCAAAGGAAAATCTGTAATTGGCACCAAATGGATTTTCAAGAACAAACTTGATGAAGATCGTAATGTTATCAGAAACAAAGCCAGACTTGTCACTCAAGGCTATAACCAGTAAGAAGGCATTGACTATGATGAAACCTATGCTCTAGTAGCATGACTTGAAGCCATTTGAATCCTCTATGCCTTTGCATCCCATTTGAAATTCAAACTGTTTCAAATGGATATGAAAAGTGCGTTCTTAAATGGATTCATTCAAGAAGAAGTATTTGTTCACCAGACTCCAGGATTTGAAGATGCCAAATATCTTGAGCATGTCTTTAAATTGAAGAAAGCTCTCTATGAATTGAATTAGGCACCAAAAGCATGATATGAGAGGATGACCAATTTCTTAATCAACAAAGGCTATCAAAGAGGAAAAGTAGATAAGACTCTGTTAATCAGGCGAAGAAAAGAAGATTTGTTGCTAGTCCAAATATATGTTGATGATATCATATTTGGTGCAATTGATTAAAAACTGTGCAAGGAATTTAACAAACAAATGAAGAGCGAGTTCGAAATGTCTATGATGGGAGAACTCAATTTCTTTCTTGGTCTTCAAATCAAGCAAATTGAAGATGGAATTTTCATCAGTCAGGCTAAATATGCAAGAGAAGTCCTGAAGAAATTTGACATGGTACAGTCAAAAGCAATGTCAACCCCCATGGCCAGTGATACGATACCGAGTAAAGTTGAAGCTGGAAATCCTATGGACAGCAAGCTCTACAGAGGAATTATTGGCTCTCTTCTTTATCTCACTGCTAGCAAGCCAGACATACAGTATGCAGTGTGCTACTATGCTCGTTATCAAGTTGATCCCGGAGAATCTCATTTATCCACTATAAAGAGAATTCTCAGGTACTTGCAAGAATCAATTGAAGCAGGTTTGTTGTATCCCAACAGCTCGAATTTCACTCCTAGAGGATTCAAAGATGATGATTATGGTAGAGGCATGATCGACAGGAAAAGCACAAAAGGAGGATTTCATTTCCTTGGAGAATGTCTTGTCTCATGGTACAGTAAGAAGCAAACTTCAGTCGCGCTGAGAACAACAGAAGCTGAGTACATGGTTGCAGAAAGTTACGTAGCACAATTGTTATGGATCAAGTAGCAATTGGAAGATTATGGTATAAAGTCAAATTATCTAAAAGTTATGTGTGATAACAAGATCGCAATTGACCTATCTAAAAATCCAGTTCAGCATGGTAGAA
This sequence comes from Euphorbia schlechtendalii, assembly GCA_949673415.1. NCBI lineage: Eukaryota > Viridiplantae > Streptophyta > Magnoliopsida > Malpighiales > Euphorbiaceae > Euphorbia > Euphorbia schlechtendalii. Next base: position 5,001 of record CATIWQ010453518.1, on the reverse strand, counting down.
TGAAGCATATGAATATCAAATATCACTTCATTAGAGATCATGTGCTAAGAGGAGATGTCAAGCTGGAGTATGTTCCTTCGAAAGAATAGCGTGCTAACATTTTCACCAAGCCATTACCGAAGGAGCAATTCATTACACTGAGGCAGTTAATTGGTATGGCAAATCCATGTTGAAGATGAACATAATGAAATTCTCAAAATTTTAGCTAAGTGTTGGAGATCAAGCCCTAAGAAGACACATGGATAAACACCATCAGTATCCTTAAAGTAATAGTGTGAGATTCAGTTTCACGGTCTTTAATTCAAGCACTACGTTTCAAAATGATGTGCGTTTGAATTGGAACCGTCATTAACTAAACTCACCATTTTACTGAGGCGATTCATTAACTGTTAATCTCAGCGTTAATTATCTATCTTAAGTTGAGATTATGACATGTACCCCCTAAAAATGGGTCGCTGCCTATATAAGATAATCATCTGGAAGAGAGAAGGTTTTCTTGCTTTATGTGAATCTAAAATCTAAAGCTTTCGAACCCTAAATTCTCATTTCCTCAAAATTCTCTTGTTATCTCTCAAATGGTGAAAATTGAAAGCACCTACAAACTCAAGGAGACCACAGTGATGAAGATTGTTGTAAACAATCAAGGAAAGATGGAAAGAATCACTCTAAAGGCAGGAACTCAAATCACTAAAATCGCCTGGGAAGATAACCTAGACTTTGGACCAGTCTATGAGGTTGATTATGAAGTCCTGCTACTGAACAAGATGATGCATAGAGTCATCAAGCAACAACGACTCAGTGCTTTTCTGAAGTTGGAGGGTCCAGCAGTAACGGGACTCATGAGAGCCTTCTACACCCACTTATACACTATCGAAGGCTTCAATGATGTCTTGTTGATGGAGTGTGCAAGTAAGACTATGCTAATTTGTACCAGGCTCATTGCGAGCATTCTCAACATGCCTAATTCAAGCACTCAGCTTTGGAGATCCGGTGATGAAGATGTAGTTCTTATCCTTGAAGATTGGGAACTCCCCGCAAATTATGTATCTGGGGAGATTGCTGCTAGCGGAATGTCTTTGTTAAGCCAAGATGTGTCATGAGCTGGTAGCGAAGCTATTGCTGCCAAAGACTGGCTCATTGACAAGCTGCACCTATTTTGAAAGGTGTGTAGTCTACCATATGGTACAGGGTAAGAAACTTAACTGGCCAGTGCTGATACTCCATCACCTGACCAAAGTGACTACCGTCTATCACTATGGTTACCTCATATCTGAGATAATGAGGGCAGTAAATATAGATTTGGGTGAGCTTTTGGGGGAGTCTGGTAGATAAAGTCTGCTTGTAAAGAAGACGTTGGAAATGTCTAACTTCAGCAAACTGACTTATCAAAAGGTGTATACTAGGTACAACAAGGCTAAACAACAGCAAAAGCTAAAATAGTACTGGCAGTAGTACCCTTGGATATCAATAAGGAGGAGGAAGACCCCTTTGTGGCTGAATTTGGAGATGACTCCAGCTTCGATAATGCTCCTATTTCAAGCATCTTTGAGAAGATCACTGCCACCTCCTCCACAACACAGAAGGCTACTTCCTCTAAGGCAAAAGGGAAGAGTCCAGCCAAGTCAAGTGAAGCTCCTGCTCAGCACCAGCGAAGGAGAATGATTGCCAAAACCCGCACACAAAGAGAAGCGGAGGCCAAACTTCTAGCTGAGCAGATGAGGAAAGACAAAAAGGAAGAGATTGAGGCTAAGGAAACCTTGCGCCAAAGAAAGTAAAAAATGGTTGTTTTAGGAGAAACTGAGGAGTAGGGTGAGGCCAAGAGGTCTAAGGAAGAAGTCGCAGCTAAGCTCGATGAAGTAATTGCCAAAGTAAAAGGCACTCAAAGTAAGTGCTATGCCACCAACAGACCCCTGAAACACAATATATAGGTGGTGAGCAGTGAGGACAATGCTGGAGAAACCCCATCCATGATCCTTGAGAAGTTTAATCCTTAAGATCCCAACATCTCCTTACCCTCTGTCTCTCAAACTAAGGAACCCTCTACTCAGTCTGAGCAACCTCAAGCTGACCCATCCTTGGGTCAAACAGCTAACCTAGAGGTTACTATAAATATTACCCCCATTTCTTCTGTAAATCCTCAAATCCCATCTTATCTTGTACATTCTTCTATCCCCTCAGTTTCTACTCCTGTAGATATTGATATACCAACTGTAAATTCTCCCATTAACATTCCTTCCTCTCCCGTCCATAACCAATCCTCTCCTATCTACATTTCTTCATCAACAACAAGCCAAGACCATTTCTCTCTACCTCCTTTACTAGTAACAGACCCTTCTACACATTCTTCTCTAGTACAACATCAAACTCTAACCACTGTTCCTTCTATTCCTCTCAAACTAATTCCTTCTTCTATACAAACACCTTCCACTTCTTCATACCCATCCTCTACCCCCTTAACTCATCTGGTTAGGGAAGTTCCCAATACTTATAACTAACTCAGCAAGGAAAAGCAAGTGATCAAGCTGCTTAGGTAAATTTTACAGCTAAGGAAGCACCTAAATCTAGCAGAAAGCCAGAAATGGTTGATACATCCTTCCTCATGCAGATCTGTGAGTTAGCTAGAAAGTAATTTCTAGCTCTCAGGACTGATGCTGAGTTAGATGGAGCAGTAGGAAAAGTGCTACTTGCTTAAGAATTGACGGACTTATCCTCCAAACCTAAGGCGAAGTTTCCCGAGTTCAAACAGTACACAAGTGTGCCTAGTGAATCTCTCCACTTTGAGGAGTTTGAGAGAATCCAAGATGGCTTATTGGCTATTCAATATCACTTAGCAAAAGAGAGTGCCAAGAGTTTGGTTGATAAGATGGTTTTGATCCTAAACCGATTAACTGAGTCTACATCCCAGCTTAGAGTAGCTACTACATCTATCCCCACGTCTACTGTGCTGGAAAACATTATCGTAGGAAAGATAAAGGGTATTGTGGATGCTGCCACTGAGCAACTGAGTCTCTTGAGTACCAACATGGCTACTCAAGTGACACAGATTCATGAACTCGGAAAGGAACAAGCCAAAATAAAGAGGCTCAATGATCGCAAGATTGAAGACCTCACCAAAGAAGTGTCAGGTAAAAAGGACATCAGCCACAACATCACTAAGCTTGTGGAGCAGCAGTCCAAGTTTTTGCTTGTTTAGGATAAGAAACAAGACCTAGTCCTGAAGCTATTGGAAACCATCTCTTCAAAGTTGGATAAGGCCCCTATCAGTAATCTGGATTCTCTCAGCACCAAAATGGAGATAATTCAGAGGGAGATTATAGACCACATCACAGACAAAGTTGCTTCTTCACAGAATTTCCTTATTTTCGCTATGGGATAACTTTTCCCTGATATACCTACGCCTAGTTTGCTTCTAAGCGAGCCTATCTGCCCAAAGACTGGTATGACAGTTCACACCAAGCTTGCTGAGTTAATGACCAAAGTCCATGACATGACACAGAAGATTGATGCCCTGCTGAGACTGGGAGAGATGGATGGCAAAGATATTGAGTTCACTTCCAAAAATGTAGCCTCCATCTGCCAAAAAATATGTGATATTGACTCAAGGTTGAAGATTACACTAACAATAATGGACTTCCGAGGCTTACTACAATTCTTTCAACAGTTCACGAGTCAAGGTTTTAATTAGATTGCCCATCACTCAAGGTGGCATCATCTACTATTGAGTGAGCTGAACGACCAAGATTTTCTCTCAGCTATGGGCAAGGAGCAACTCGAGCGAGAGATTTCCCCTGCAATCATAGGCCAGCAAGAAAGCTTCCAAGCTACTCTCGATGCTTTTAATGTCTACCTTGATCATATTGTTCAAGGCCAGATAAAAATGGGGGAGAAAGTAGCTGAAGATGCTGTCGGAATGACAAATTAACTCAAGGGTTCTCTTCCACAGCACAGGGATCCCCAGCAAAGGTTAAGAGCTCAGGACAAGAAAAAACAACACGGATCTTTTTCTTCCTCAGCTCATAAGTGTTAGGCTGTTCGGAGTATTTGATTAAAAACTTGTAATAGGACTTAATGTAGTCTTAGTTCAGGCCATATATTATGTACTGACTAAGTTCCTTATTAATAAAATACAAGCTTTTCACCTCAAAGTTAAGTTCTTCTTAACTTATAATTTGCTATATGAATGTTTCTACTGTAGTGATATATATGATGCAAGAATTCATCTAAGAGACCAAACCTTGAAGAAAAGCTGAAGTAAGATAGAAGTCCCAAAAAGAAAAATCCTCTAAGTATAGGGGATCTGAGCTACTTAAAGAAGACTCTCTTAGTATGAGGGAGTTCTTTAAACTAACAAAGGGAAGCCACTCAGCAAAGGGAATCTTACATCACTTTCCAGGTATTGCTTTTGTTCTTAAACTGTCTTAATTAATAAATTCTTCAACTACCTAGTTTGCTATCTGTCCAAAATGGGGGAGATTGTAGAACCCAAGTTAATCAATACCTAACAGTACTTAAGACATTTTGGACATAAGCAAACCAAATAGGATAGCGAATTTAATTAAGTACTAAGTATACTTTTAATTAATGAAGCTGACTTGAGTGTTGTGGAAAAATAACTCAGTTTGCTGAATTTAGTTAATTAAGTTACAGCTTAGATAGGAAAAGCTGAGTCCAGCTTTGTTCAGTTGAGACCATGCTAAGTACTACGTAGTTTAAGGTAACAATAACTCAACATGAACTAAGTGTTGCTTAAATTAATTAAAATCAGTTTGCTGTGACACTTTGTGAATTATATAACAGCTGTACTACTTATAAGTGTATAACTACACTTATTATCACATTAATTTTATACAATAAACACTGTAGTTTTAGTCATTTTTATACTTCATATAAAATATTTCACGTGGTATGTAGTTGTTTTTGATGCAAATGCAGATACTAGGTAAATCTTGGGTGTAAAATGAGATAAAGTGGAATTCTATGAAAAAAGAGTAAAAACGTACA
>CATIWQ010453436.1:0-24084 GCA_949673415.1 Euphorbia schlechtendalii | reverse complement strand
AAATACACATTATGACACATAGACATATCATAAACTTCGAAATAGAAAGTATAAGTAGAAAGCAAAGCAAAGTTGTAAGGTATGCAAGTGAAAGCTAAAGTTGATCAAACCGTATCCACTCTTTAATAGGAGTCGTCAATTCCTGCAATTCCTGCGTCTGCTTTGAATTCGGTCTTTGCCCGTGCAGAACCTCCGCTAGGATGCTATTCTTTGTGAATATCGAACAAACAAATGTTGAAGAACGAAAACTTTTATTGATAAGTTATTTGCAAGTACACTTATACAACTATAGCTCGAATATGTACAGAAATCTAGTGATCAAAATAAAGATTCGAATCACTTAAACATTTTCTTGCTAACACTTATGAACGTAGTGAAAACTAAATAATTTCACTCTCTATCTACGAACACACTATATCTCTCACTTTTTCTAATTCCAATGCCACACCATGCACGAAATTTGCAAGGTTTGGAGCCCTATTTATAGAGTTCGAAGTGTTGCGTCTATCCAAACAAAGAGTTGTGTCCATTGGCGAAAGATTGTATCACTTCATTGTGATTGGTTGAGAAGCTTTAATCTTATCCACAATGGATAGGCATCTATTCATGATTGGTTGACTTCTGAAAAGTGACTTTTCGTTGGTAGTTGATGGCTGTTGATCATTCTAATCTGGCGGTTGGTAGTTAAGAAGATTTGACCAAAAAATCGTCCAAGTCGCGACCGTGAATCTTTGTTTGACAATTTTCTGCTTCTGAAGTGTATCAAGTCGCGATCATGAATTGTTGTCACGACCGTGAATTTTTCTTCAGAATTCTTCTTGTAACTCCACCGATCTTCGACAGCTTTGATCCTAAGCCAAATCTTTAAGTTTCAAGCATCGTTTCGCACCTTTTTCACTCTTTTTACATAGAATTCCACTTTAGATCATTTTACTCCCAAGATTTACCTAGTATCTGCATTTGCACCAAAACAACTACATACCACGTGAAATTTTTTATATGAAGTATAAAAATAACTTAAACTATAGTGTTTAGTGTGTAAAATTATATTGATAATAAGTGTAATTATACACTTATCATTAGGTCCGTTTATTGAGGAGAAAGTATGGGCAGCTAAGGCGGCATGTAATGAAGGGAAAGCACCAGGACCAATTTTTACTTCTACAAGCGGTTTTGGAATGAATTGAAATCATCCATTATGGAGGTGTTTAGAAAGTTATATGTGATGGGTGAGTTATCGAATTCAATCAAACGTTCTTTCACTGTTCTCATTCCCAAAGTACCGGGTTCGTCGTCAATTGGTAATTTTCGACCAATTTCTTTGGTTCACGGTATTTACAAAATGGTTTCCAAAGTTCTTGCTGCCCTAATTAAGCCAATCATTCCACTTTTGATTTTAGAAAATTAATTTGGTTTCGTCAAAGGGAGAAGCATTCATGAATGCTCGTTCATCGCATCGGAGGTGTTGCGATGAATGGGTTTCACCGATATGTGGATTATATGGTTGGCTAGTTGTAGAGAGGGCTCTTCTACTTCGATTTTGGTCAACGGCACCCCGAGTAACTCAATTTGGCTTCAGAGGGGGGTTAAGCAAGGGGATCCGATGTCTCCTTTTATTTTTATGCTGGCCGTTGAGGGTTTGAAACAATTATTTGATGAGGGGATTCGAAAGGGCTTGTAACCAGCATTTCGAGTTGATAGGTCTACAAGCGATATTTCCTTGCTTTAATTTGCGGACGACACCTTAAGCTTCATTCCGGCAGATGAAACCTTACTTCCAATAGTTCAAAGAATTCTCAGTTGTTTTGAGTTAATCTCGGGCCTCAGTATCAATCTTCACAAGAGCTCTCTTATGGGGGTGAATGTGAATGATTCGGATCTAAATAGATTTGCAGAAACTTTGGGGTGTAAAGTTGAGAAGTTTCTGATGGTATATTTGGGGGCTCCTTTAAGCTATAAGCGAATCCCAATCTCAAGTTGGAATCCGTTGATAGCAAAATTTCATGGAAGGCTTCAAAGATGGTTGGGCCAATTTTGTCTTATAGTGGAAGATTGGTCCTCATTAAATCGGTTCTAGCCTCTTTACCCATCCACTTGCTCTGGATTTACAAGTTACCTTCCGAGGTGAATGGTAATTTTATTCAAATTATGAGGAATTTCCTTTGGAAAAGTGATGTTTCCGGAAGAGGAATTAGCAAAGTTAATTGGGGAACGGTATCATTACCATGGAGTGAAGGTGGGCTCTTTATAAGGGACTTTAAGATCATATATTGCAGCCTCCTTTTGAAGTGGATTTGGAAAATTCAGGTGGGTGGGAATGAGAGGTTCTGGTATGATATTTGTGTGAGAAGATATGGCACATTGACGCGGGGAGTTTTGCATAGCTTAGATGTAAGGCGTCTTTCACACATATGGAAAGACATTATTTCTTGTTGTGGTCTAATGAGGAGTTGTGGTCCGTCTTCAAATCAAATATGAGAATAAAGGTGGGGAATGGGTTAGAGAGTTCTTTTTGGCATGATAATTGGACCGCGAATGTCCCCCTAGTTGAGTTATTTGCTAACATTTATTCAATGTGCAATCGGAAACAATGCACGGTTGTAGAGGGTTGCTTTTTTCTATTTGGGGCAACCCCCTTTTCAAGGCCATTTTGGAAGTGGAACCTTAGGATATCAAATCGAAATCGTTGCTTACAAATTCAAGAGTGGATTTGCCAATCTAACTAGAATTTTTTGCAAGGGGAGGTTGATGTTACGTCAGGGCTGCTGCCCGGATTGCAAGGTGGGGCTGTTGACGGCCGTCTTGGTGGAAGGGTGGAGGTCCCGTGGAGTATTCGGCTTCAAGTTATTGTTCGTGTGTCTATAAATCGAGGATTCATTAAGCGGTGACTGATTTTGATAAATTTGGCAAGCGAGATTAATTCCAAAGATAAAATTTTTTGGATTGTTAGTTTTTCACAAAAGATTACCATCGAAGATTTTCTTACTTCGTAGAGGATGCATAGAAGAAGAGAAATGCCCGTTTTGTGACTAATTAGAATCCATGGATCATGCTCTTTTCCACTGCTCGAGTGCGCGGAATGTTTGGTGCGATTTATTCCACCTTCTTGGCCTCGTGATGATTATCCCGGAATCGGGTTATGAGTTTTTGATAGGGTGGCGGTCATTCTTTAGGGGGGGACAATTCAGGAGTTCTTTACATCGTTATGGTTTTTCATAGATTGGAATATTTGGAGACGAAGGAATAGAAGAATTTTCGAGGACGATCGAAGAAACGAAGACTTACTCTTAGCAAGTTTTTATCATTGTCGTTTTCTTTTTCTTTGTAATAGAGTTCCGCTTTCTTTTGACATGAGTGATATTATTGCTCATCCAACCAATTTACTTGATTGTACATAACTTTGTTTTCCATCGGAGAACGTTGTAATTTGATTTATTAATGAAAAGAGGGATAGGTATTTTATAGGTAAGCGTCTCGCATCAACCTAGTTGGGACGAGCACCCCGAAATTTTCACCCATTCCAACCTTTTTCCGATGGTGGAATACAATGTTCCACCGGAGGTTTTTCAAAAAAAAAAAAGTACATCAATTGTTTTTTTAGAGCATTAGGGTATATGAGACATCTCAATTTTTTAAATAGATGTTCATTTGAAATGGAAAAATGGCATTGCATTGTCATGTGTTAAGACCACACTATTTCAAATTTTCACTACACCAACATATATGTTAAATATTGCTTGGAATTTAATTTTTCTCAAGATTTGATCCTCTATATAATTTCCAAATCTGTTCATATCACTAAATTGGTAAATTGCAGATAAATGAAAATCTTGAAGATTAAATTCCAGTTAGCCGTTGGAATCCATTATGGATCAATTCTAACTTTATTGGATGCCCAAAAGAGAACATAAAAAAACAAATTAAAAAGAGGAGATGAAAAAAAGAAAGAGTGTAAAAAAAGAGTCATAAATTTCATAATTCATTTCTATAAAGTGCCTAAATTCTAATGGAATATAGTGGGGGCACTATCTAGTCATAAAAGTAAATTGACATTTAAAAAACAAAAGTAATTTCTATTGGGAAATTTTTTTTCTTTATAAGTAGTTGTGAAATAAAAGGCAATCAATCAAATCAAATACTGTTTGCTTCATGAGGTCAATTCTAGTTTATTATTGCACTAACAAGACCTAATAACAGATCACATATTTATATATAGATTATGCTTATGTGTAATGATTTTTACGTGTAATGATTTTCGACTGATAATCTATCACTATTAATCCTAATATTAATCATGACTTCACTGTTTCTTCACATGGCTGACTAACAACTCTATATGCTTTCTTATTCATTGGAGAGAGTATTCAGTTCCAAAGTTAAATTTAGTTTAAATATCTCTAAAATTATATTGAATACAACAAACTATTATTACTAAAGTAATTAGCATGTTTTTTTAATTCCGTCATTTCTTTTACCTCCATGATTCGCACACAAACACAATATATATATATAAAGTTAATTTTGATCAATACATTAGTTTTAGAGACGAAATTGTTGGATTGGGTTATCTCAAATTGAAATTACACATGGATTATGAGTGACATGTAAGTGGAGTAAATTGGGTTTTACACAAATCAATTAGTTATTTGTTAGATGAGTTCAACCTTATTTGTATGCTCACTCAAGTTGTCAAGGCCAACACTCTCACATCTACATATTCTCTACAAATAGAATACCAATCAATTTTGCATATCAATAATAATCTTGCGTGAAAAGGATAGATTTGAGTATTTAAGGTGAAAGATTGATAATATATTTGGTTATATAATATAAGGAAACTAAGCAGAGGTAAAACTTCAATATAGTTTTGTTTTGTAACTTATCTATAATTGAAGATAATGATAAAAGCTCGATGAAATATCAATTTAGAGTTTTTTATAAGAAGAATATTAAAATACAAAATCTAATACGTTTAATTTACTGTAATTTTACTGCACATGTATTTATTCTTGGGGTATTTATGGAAATATCAGATAAAGTCAAAATAATTTTAGGTCATGTCATAGTGTAATTTTACAAATCTCATAATTTAAGTTTTGATTTTTCAAAATACGTGAACATAAGAATAACCAACAATTTCGGGTATAATAATTATTATACTAGGTATAACAGCTATTATACCAGGTATAACAGACATTATACCAGGTATAATGTCAATTATATTGTTCGAATATGAAATTTGAAACCAAATCTTAAAATTTCCATTATCTTCAATGATTTGAATATTTATCTAATATTCTTTGTTGTGTTGACTATTATACCGGGTATAATTGTCATTATACCCGGTATAATGACTATAATACTATATAAATGCGATGACTGAAACTTGATCTTGATACCTTTTTATCTTCTATTATTTTTTATAATATTAGTTTGCATTATACCATGTATAATGACATATTCTAAAACCGGATTCTAATGTGAAATATGAAACTTGATGTATAATGATCATATACTATTCAAATGTGAAACTTGAAACTTGATCTTAATACTTTCTTTATTTCCAATTATGTGAATATGTTTTTGTATTACTCGTTATACAAGTTATAATGATTATTATACCTGGTATAATTAATATTATACTTGGTATAATAGTCATTATATCACGTATAATGACATGATGTGAAATTGAATTCTAATGAAAGTCGGAAAAGACATAAAAACTGACAAGATTATCAACAATCACACCACGATCTTCATACTTGAGATTCTTGAAAACATATAACCAAATTCCATGATAATACATCAAAACAGTTAACATCTTGCATAGAAAAAGCTGAGTAAGAATACGGAAAACAAAAATCGTATAAACCTAAACTCGCTAGAGGAAAACTAAACTCACCGGATTAGGAATAAATACTGAAACAAATCACGAAATGAAACAAATTGAACAAATCACAATCTACACAAAACAAGAAGAAAGAGCAGAGAATGAACTAACAAATCACATAAAAAATACAGATCAGAACAAAAAATTACAAGAAAAACAGAGAAAATTGAAATCGGAAAATCAAATCGAAGAAGAAAGCAACTCAAAATATAGATAAAACAGATCAGAAAAAATCAAAGGAATGAAAAGATGTAGCAACACAGATCGGAAAATTGATGAAGAGATCGGAATGAGAAAAAAAATGCAGCAACAGATTTGGATCTAGATTGGAATTTGATGATGAAATCAGAATGAGTTGAAACACAGCAACAAGTTTTGATGATGAGATTTCGATTTACAGAGATCTTGATTAGAAGATGAGGAGGAGGAGGAAGAAGAAGAAGAGAGAGAATGTTGAAAAAAAAAGAAAAAAATATCTAATTATGGTAAAAGGAAAAAGGTAAAATCAAAAAATCAGGAAAAGTAAAAATATTATTCCTAAAAGGAAAAATATTTTACCCAAAAAGTGTATTGACTTGTATTTCCTTTTATTCTTTTTCTTATATAAAATGTGTCATCAACTGAATTAGTGGACTTATAGGGAAAGACATGTCTTCAATTTGGGTCCTGGTTTTGTAAGTTTCTAATTTGATTTTGTGTGATTTTATATACCTAGCTAGTATATAATAATTATATCATCAACTAATACCACACAAAAACTAGTATAAAACAACATATGTTACGTACTTTAATACTAAACAAACATAGTATAAAGCACTTGTATTACGTAATCATACCATCAAGTGTAAATGTTTTATATCACTTTTATACCTGGTACATAATGCTTATACTACTTTTACACCTCACAAAACAATTGAAATGAACCTGATACATTCAAGTTTCAGATGAAAAAAGAATTTAATATGTAGACTGAAACTCAAATCTTCAATCTGAGCTCCACCATAATAAATTGAAATTGTGATTTCCTCCAGCACAAATGTTTTTTAATGCAGAAACATGTCGGAAAAACAAAAACAACATCTCGACTATAATGAATCAAAACTATATATCTCCTTTATTGGAAATGTTATGTTATGCATAAACATGTCAGTAAAAAACGAATTTGGGAAAAAACAACAACATTATTTGAACATAAGTTGACGCAACTCATTAAGAATAATGAAAAAAGCGATAACTAGAAGAACAACGAATGTGTAGTAAAGAAATCACATATTATACCAAGTTTTTTGTGGAATAAAAGCAGGAAAGCTCTTTATACTAGGTAGAAAACGCTTAGATCCCCGATTTATGCCACACTACTAAAAGTGATACAACAATGATTGTATGTGTGTTATAAGCGCTTTATACCGGGCATAAAAATAGTATAAACTCTTAGGCTATATTCTTTTAACTTATTCAATAATCCATTCTATTCGGTTCTATTCAGTTCAGTTCAGTTTCAGTTAAGTTTCAGTTTCAATTCAGTTTCAATTTATATATTATTGTAAATATTATTAAAGTAATTACAAATATATATACATATATATTATTAGAATTAGAAAAATAAAATAAAAATATTAATCATAAATAAAAAAATAGTAAGTAATAAAAATTATTTAAGAATATTACTAATAATATGTTAAAATTTGATTATTATCGTTAATAACGAATAACTTTGTTTGATAACAAATATATAGATAAAATAATTAATTTATAAAGTATTAAAAAGTATACCCATTACAATGTGAATGAGAAATATTACAATATTATAATTCATGGTTATGTTACTTTTGCTAATTCAATTTACGATCATGTCGTCATTTTCACTATCCTCATCGATATGTTGGATATTGCTTTGGTTCATCTCCCAAATTTGTTATACAATAGAATTCCGCACTACTAACAATATAATCGAGAAATATTGCAATATTATAATTCATGGTTAGGTTATTCTAATTCAATCTTCGTTCATGATGTCATTCTTCACTATCCTCATTAACATGTTGGATATTGCTTTGGTTCATCTCCCAAATTTGTGTACAATAGAATTCCGCACTACTAACTTAATTACTTTTTACATTTTGTAGTATTTTTAATTAAACTACATTTGTCCCAAATAATATTACAAAGTGTGGTTTTTGTTAATGCTAAAAAAAATTAAGGAACCAACAAAATATCATAATAAAATTTAATGAAACAAAAATATAATATTATAAAGTTAAATAATTATTATTTAATTAAGTTTCAGTATTTTCAATTTCAGAATAATAAGTTTCGGTCCAGTTCAGTTTCAGTATGTTCAGTTTCAGTTAAAAAGAACAAAACCTTATACCTTTGATTATACCATGCAGTTGAGACAAAGTAGTGCAACAATTGGTAGTATAAGTGCCTTATATCTGGTACAAAAATGAAATAAATTGCTCATGCCAGCAAATGCTAGTAAGAAAAAACAGTGTAAAGAAAGATAAAAGTTTAAAAAACAAATAAATTACAAAAAAAATCTATGTTAAAGTGACAAGGAATTTCACGTGTTGTGCCGTATTTTTTATTAATTTATGTATAACAATTAAGAGTATTTTAATGGTTGTAGGAACTTTCCATTCTTGAAGGGTTTATTTGCTATAAAATCGAAAACTCGTAATTTAATTCCTGGGTAGGTTTATTATTATTATTATTATTATTATTATTATTATTATTATTATTATTATTATTATTATTATTATTATTATAATGATGATGATGATGATGTAATTATGTGAAAGAACATGTCGGTCTTAACATATTTAAGGTTTCAGGCGACAGATAAGATCTTATTTGATTAAAAAATTTTACAATAAAATTAGCACCCTTATAAAATTGTGTAATAAATTCAGAAAATTTTTTAAGGGTTAGTTTGCTGTACTTTCCCAAATTATTTTTCTGAAAAGTTTTATTTTCAAGCTTTTCTTAAAAGCAGCAGAGTTGATTTTGAAAAAAAACAAGTCAGACAGTACCTAATTAAATAATATGAAGGATTAAAATATGTTGTTCAAAGTCAAGTTTGTGAGAGCAACTTATTGGGATAGCAACTTGAAAAGAAATACCAAACAGACCCTAAAACTTATATACACAGAAACATAATAACCCCACTTAATTGTGAACCCTATACCAATTATACCTAGACCTGATCGCGGGTCGGGGTACCCGCCGGGCCCGAACCCGCTTCAACGGGCCGGGTTTGGACACTTATTTTTTTCAAAAACCCGGCCCGAGTCCGAGTCCTTCAAAGCCCGAATTATTATGGGTCGGGTTTGATTTTTATATAAATATCCAAACCCGACCCGATGAATAATTTTATTTGTTTTATTATATATTTATACATTAAATTTATAACTATTTTAAAATTTTATATTTTATACTATTAAATTTATATACTTGATTGCAATGAATTTTAACAAATATTTTAAATAAACATTGCAATTATGTTTAAAATTAAAATATATTTTGATTTATTTTATATTTTTTCTATTTAATTTAATAAAAAAGTTTATAATAAAAAAAATACTTGCGGACCTGGGTCGGGCTTGGGAATAACCTTATAAACCCGGCCCGAGCTCGAAATTCTAAAGTATGGGTTTGGGCCGGGGCCGGGCTTGTGTTAATATTTTTATTAAAAAGCCCGGCAAGCCCAACCCGAACCCGACCCGGCCCACCCGACGAACATGCCTAATTATACCCCTAATCGATGAACAGACCCAACATGAGTGAAGTAATGCAAGCAAAGCAAGTAGTTGTGCAATAAACAAAGCAATTGCATCATAAAAAATAGTTTATTTGCATGCACTGTTTTGTTTTGTTACATTATGTGGAAAAATCAATCATGGCATTTCCAACTATGTGTTGCCAAAATACAATTATTATTTTTAATAATTAATGATTGATATTTTTACTATGGTTTCGTTCTGGTTTGTCTATTGATGTGATTATTGTTAATTATTTACCATTTTTTATTTTCAAAACACTTAAAAACTATGAGAATTTTTATTAGCGTTTTAATGTAACTGGATAGCTAGTTACTTAATGTAATTGTAGTGTCATTGAATAGGTTGGATGAGTGCGGAGTGCACACTTGTTCGGATTCTATTACGATGCTGCGTCCGGGGGTAGCGCCCCAGGCAGCGGGGTCCAGGGGGCAACGCCCTTGGTTGGGGTTGAGTTGTCCGGACAGTTCGAACAGAAAATTTTTCTGCTATTACCCTGAAAAGTCATGTTGTTCGGACCAAAAACATGTTACCCGAAAAGTCATGTATTTTCAAAACCTGACATTTCCCGAAAAGGCATGTATTCTCACATGGTTTTCAGCTATAAAAATATGGAATTGGGCTAAAAAATATCACGGTTTATTTTTCATCTTTTACAACAAAAATTTTCATTCTAAGTACTTGTTAAAAATCTAATTTTATCCGATTGAAATATTTGATAGAACCACCAAATAAATTTTAATCTGAAAGTATTTCACGTCTTCAGATTCGTCTGAGTAATCCCCTTTTCAACTTTTTCATACAGATTCAGAATATTTAACAAATTATGCATCATCTAATTTCAATATCGTGTCTATGCGTTATTTGGCCCTGATGCTATTTCCACTGCAGTACAAAATTATATAATATTTTTTGATGATGAATGTTTGAGAATTGTAAGTATTAAGTGTAAAATGACTATTATAATCAAATTTGAGAAAAATACAAATAGAAGCCAACTTAAGGGAGATGGTATAAAATTGTTATCAAACCAAAACCCAATTACATCAAGTGTACCCAATTTCCTAATCATGTGCAAATGTTATGGAGAACCCACCGACACTTATGTAATAACACTTATGTTATATTACTCTGTTAAAATAACCTAAGTATACTAAAAATACGTATTTATTATTATTTTGTATATAAAATATTTAAGTTGTCATTTTATCATCCTTAAATAAACTTTTACATTATTGATAAAGATGTTTATAAATAACAAAGTAGTTAATTTATAAAAACAAAAGCTACCTTGAAGCCTCATTTTATCCAATTTATCCGTTTGACGATTCAGGGAACATTGGTGTTCAACTAGATATATCATTATCACGCCATGTTATTTGCAAAAATTTAACTCTCTCATGCTATTAACAAAGTTACCAAAAAATTTACCTCATACTTACACATAAGTCCAGGATTCTTTCCACTTTTAACAGGCGTAAGACATTTTAAGCCATGGAAGACAATTAACGAGGCTACTGAAAATAATCATTGCTATATTAGGTTGGAAATATTGCTTCAGAGATTATACACTTTGCTCCTATTCAAAGGGCCTTCACATAATCATGGCTATACTATGCGTTTGCATTGGAGTTTCTACAACAAATTACATAGTAAGTAATATTAAGACACTACAGGGGTCAAATGGATAAACAAACTTTATTAAGTTCCAGAAAATGTACATTTGCCTTCATTGTTGCTTTTCTTATTTTACTTGATTGTCCATTGATCATACTTTTTTATTTACTAGATCCACCTAACGACACTGATTTTATTTAATTATGATGCCCACTAACCATAATTAACATATTGTAAATGATTATGTTACAATTGTTTACAAGATTAAGCAAAAAGATTATAAAAGTGAAATTAAACTAATCAATTAGTGAATTATAGTAGCCCAATTCAACCCCCATTTATGTGTATATGTAAATTTGCTATATTACTACTTTATAGTTTATATACATGTGCATTGTAACAATCATCTAAAATACAAAGAGCCGACTCTGAAATACCAAAGCTGAGTGATGATATTTTTAGTTGAAAAAATATCATCTATTTTGGATGTATTTTGTTACTTGTTCGGCTTATGAACTGATATAAATACCGAGCCACGGTAATGAACCATTGAACCAATAATTAAGCCAGGAAAAATTGGTTGCTTGCTTCTGAGAATAATAACAACAACAACAACAACAACAACAATAATAATAATAATAATAATAATAATAATAATAATAATAATAGTAATAATTGTTTAATTAAAAGAACAAAAGTATTACCAAAATTATCATTATTGCCAATGAAAAACTGGATATTCATCCTTTACTAACCAAAAAAAAAGTAATACAAGGCATGGTAATCCAAACCTAGCCTAGGCATCTTGCATTGACTTCTCTTTTAACTAATTTTATGTTAGTAATCATTCTTGATGTACAAAAATCAATAAGCTACTTCTCATTACGAAACCTCATCTCTTCCTTAAACTGAATAACTAGGTTGAAATTAGATTAAAGGACTATGCTAAAACGGACAACTGATTACTATTATTTGTACATGCTCAAATATCCAATTCACCCATCAAAAAAAGAAAAGAACAAAAAAAGATTAAAAGTCTTGCCTATTACCAGAATTTATATAATGTTATGATACAAAAAAAGTTCATTTTCAGCATTTTTTACCCTGGTGAGGGGTGTATTCAGCCTCTTCACAATTTTCAGTCAGTTCACAACCTAATCTGCATAAAACAATTAGAATTCAGCACTTCTAAACACAATCAATAATGCTTATTTTGGTTTAACTAGGAAAAATAATCTGCATCAAACAAATATATAGTGCTATGGTTTTAATTTACAGGATAGATTAAAGATAAAATATTTTACCTCAAATAATTTGACTAGCTGAAGTGAAAATCCTCTACAAACTGTCAACAACCACTCAGATAATAATCGAACAAGGAGTAAATTGACCACTTCAGCCGGCTACCTTTATAGCACCAATCTCATCAATTTTTGAGCTTTTATGCTGGAGAGAATTCGGAAAGGACGTGATAAATCAAAATTATGAAAAAAAATCATACACACACACTAAAGAAATGATAAATAGCTGTTTAAAGGAAGTAAGAAAAGCTAAACGGCGAAACAACCCAAAATTCAAATCGATATATACATTACCTTACTTTTTTTGTGCTTGTGAATATCATTAAGATCTTCATCTCCATCATGCTTCCTTTTCTGGGATTATCACAAGTTGAATATATTAATCAATGGTGATCATCTATCTACACATTAAACAGTAATTAAGAGAGTCATGAATCCCAACCTTGTCATGGTGTTTTTTAGAGTGATCACCACTTCTATCTTTTTTCTTCTCCTTTTCCTCTTTTTCTTTACTTCGATCTTTATCCTTATGACGATGCTTGTGCTTCTTTTGCTCTCTATCCTTATCCTTGTCCTTATCTCTGTGCTTTTTATGCTTCCTGTCCTTGTCTTTGGACTCACTTTTCGATTTCGCTGCAACAGTAGGGGTCCCCTTCTCTGCCTATAGAAGAAAAGAAAAAAAAAACACAATCCGAAAAAACAAAATCATAGCAGAACCAATACAACCCCAAAAAAAACAAAAAAAAAAACACTAAATTAACAGAAATAACGAGAAACTACGGGTTGGTAGATTTCTTACAGGGGGAAGATCTATAGGAGTGGTGTCCTTAAGCTGGAAGGCCTCCCTGAGGACATCTAGGTCAAATGGTCGAATTATTGTATTGCTATTTCTGGAAAAGGAGTTGTTCTGAATGAGCTGATCTAATTGCATGCCTTCTCCTTTTCGAATTTCGGCGTCTCCAACCACATTGTGAAGATAATGCGTGTCTGAAACGGACAGAGGAAGCGGCCTTTTGCAGAAGAAATCGTGGTGAGGCAACAACTTGTAGTGGCTTATGAGATCGACAGCGCCGGTCAGTTCTCGCAATCCTGAAGTTCAAACAGAACTGCACCTCATCAATCTAGAAAACAAAAATTGATGAGGAAAATATATATTTATTTGTATCATTCCCCCCTTCCACCCTGATTTTTATTTCGGTGTACTCTTATTTTTTTCATGCAACAGAAGAGAACACAGTTCTTTTGGGTAATAACAAATTTATTAAGCTACTGGAAGAAATTTTGGATTTTTCTCAAAAGTTCTTTTGACATTAGGCAGTAATCAGTGACACTTTTTTTGTCTTCAATATTAATGTCACTAATGTGTCATCAAGCTTGTTATTTTCCAGCATTATGAAGCCAATTGCATTTATTCAGAAAGCTAACCTAGTCAATCATGGCTTAAAAATGAGAATGATATGTATGTGTGTGTATCAGAATTCGTGATGATGATAATTCATAATGATGTTGGAGATTATATATATTTTTAAAGCAACCAAATGTGATTGAACATGAATATCATATGATCTAAAATCGAGTGTTTCTTAAGCATATCAATGGATGTTTTGCAGCATTAATGCATAAAATTGTAATGAAAAACTATGACCACATCCACAGAAAAATATAGATGAAGAGAGATAACAAAATGTTCTGCAAGTGAAAGCTTACCGCTTCCAAACTTCTTGCTTTCTGGATCCATAAGTTAGTGTTTCATTTGAAGGTGAATCATTAACTGCAATTTTGTGGACAAGTGAATAAATGTTCCTAATAGCAAAATAGTAAAAACTAGTAATCCAAACAAATAAAGATGTATAGAAATAACTTAAATCAGCCAATTGCTACAGCTTCCCAGAACAGATTATCGAAGATGGAGGCTTTAAGTTCATAATCTAGCCTCTTCTCTCGATTCATATTATTAGAAAAAAAAGAAAAAATGTAAAAGCAGCAGCTAATAAATCCTCACAAGCACATGTGTACATGTACATGTTTAAATAAGAACCAATTCTTGAGCGGTACATCCTGAGCGAGATGATTAAGTTTATATGTCCTTGATTATGAATTAATTATCGGCTAAAGCTACTCTGAGATAATAATTCTCTATGTCAATCCTTTCTTTTCACTTCAGGGACAAAACGATAGAAAGCCAACTTCAGTGGATATAAATAACTATAATCAACTTCTAAAGCCCACCACCATTTATCCTATTGAATGTCATACTCTATTCTTTCAACTGAATTTAGCACATCATCAAATTAACATTACAAGCAATAATCTACAGAATAATGCAACATATGTGCACAATGATAAATCTTATTATTCAATTCCACAGGAATCCCAACAAGAATCAGAAAACAAATAATGGACCCAATTTTTCAAAATTTGGATCCAGATGCATCATGCAATAATAGTACGATATCACCCGATATATATGGTTTGTGAATCTCTAAAGGGCAATATACAATGGCTGAAAATCATCAGAGGTACACGATCTTTAGCTTTACTAACATAATGGTACATAGACTTCAAAACTTGACATAATGGTATACAAACTTTACATTTTAATAACTAAATGGTTAAAATTAACTTTTGACTTTATATATGATAGGTAACTTTCTGTTTCTTTGTTATTATTATTAATAGTAAGTACAGCTCATGATTCCGGCTTCATTGCCGACGGCCAAACCACACAGATGTCCAAGAATCTACCCTAGAGTTCCACCATGCTTGAACTAAAAAGGATCCATTTTCTTGATCAATTCAGTATAAACCCCAAATTTCCCAAACCTAAAACGCCACAACAATTAGGTGAGAATAGAGAGAAGGTGTGTTAATCGGCTTGAATATCCGGAAATTATGAAGCCACTGGGGGGTTCAAAATCAGAGGATATGGAGGAAAATAATATATTATGGTTCGAAAGAGGATTAATAAGCAAAAGACAAATTGGAGATAATTGAAAAAAAAAGATATTGATGAATGAGGTATGAGCTAATTCATCATGTTCTTGATGGTAATGTGTGATTGTTTGCTTCATAATTTTCTTATAATGTGTAAATAACTAATGTGCAGGTGCCGGAAGAGAATGGTGGTGGGGGAGCATTGGAACTACAATAATGATAATATCATAATAATAAAGAAAATAGTAATAAAAATAATAAAGAAATGGAAAGTTAACTTGTTTTAAATAAAGTCAAAGGTAAATATAGTGGTCAAAGGTAATTTTGACCATTTTGTTAGTAAAATATGAAGTTTGTGTATCATTACGTTAAGTTTTGAAGTCTATGCACCATTATGTTAGTAGAGCTAAAGTTCATGTACCTTAGAAGATTTTAAGCCATAAAAATCCAAATAAAAACTCGTTTCATGTGCTGAAGATCATTAGTTCCATTAATTCGCAAGATAATTTTTGTTTGGTTTACAATATACTGTTATTAGACAAAAGGTGACATACTAACGATTTCTATCATGACATTACGTAGTCCTTATTCCAAGTTGTACTTTTTCAGCAAATTGAAATCGCATGCTCACCATCTATAATAAGCAAAGTAGCAATTGGATATCAGATTTCAAAACGTTACATGTACCTTCAAAGCCAATGTTGTATTATAATATTCAGAACCCAATTTGTTAATTCAAATCCTGGCCTGCTCATGACATCCACTTCCAATGGCTAACCTTCCGTGGATGAAATGATCACATGGTAACAGTCTCACAGGAATTCTCTTTATAAACCTTAAACATTATATATGCACCTCAGAAGTCCACCTCAAGACAGCTAGTTCCATTCAATGAGAAAAGCTAAACGGACAAGCTTAAGTTGCAGCTCAAGATAACTTCTTTACTTTGTTATAACAGATTTAACAAAGAAGTTCAATAAACTAAAGTTTTTGTTCAGGACAAGGAATTAACAAGGCTTACTAGTCAAAATCTGCAGAAAGATTTTGATTGTTTATTTACCAAAACCCAAATAGATATTCTCCCCCGAAAACCTTTATCCTCTCAATTTTGCTACAGCATTAGCCATTTACGATACACCACACACAGAAGTAGAAAATGGCACACATTATGAGACTATTTTATTTCTTTGTATGATTAAATTTAAAGAACCAAAAGCAAAAACTTATACTCTACACCTGAAAAAAAAATAAGACTTGGCAACATATTGCCCATAACAAATCGCAATACAAACATTAAGTCAAGAGGATTGAGCATACCTTTGACATGAATACGAGCCAACTTTTTCCAATTCAAGATCACAGGGAGCAAATGGTAAAATTGAATCCCCCTAATCAAATTTTCTTAATTCTCCACCTCCTTTCGGTTTCTTTGTCTTCTCCACAACTCACTTCTCCTCGACTTAACGACAGAACAGTACCACACCCTCAGAAGACGAGAAAGAGATTCAATTGAAATCGAATTCTTCCCAAATTCTCTAATAACAAAAATAAAATTTTTTGAAAATGTCTGCTTGAATTGGAACGATTTAAAGAAACGATATACGAGCTGCAGATTGTTTTCAAACGCGGCAAAAAGAAACGAAACTCTTTCCCGAGTGAAGAGTGTGGAACAGTTGATTCGAGAGATCAAATACGTGAAGAAGAAGAAGAAGAAGAAGAAGAAGAAGAAGAAGAGTGGAATTTGAAAATGGTAAAAGCAAAGAAATCGGGTTAAACTAGGGTTTGGAAGGAGGAAGAAAATACTGGGGGAATTTCACGTCTTATGTCCTTTGTCCCTGTTGCTTGTAGCTTTCCTCTCACTATTTAAGGATTATTTATTTTATTATTCGTTAGTCTACTTAACTTTCCAATTTGGTACATTTTGAATCTTGGTTTCTTTTATTATTCTATAGTTTAGAAAGGATTTTTCATGTTATCAATTTATAACCATGGAATGAGTTACATGTAAAAAGAGCAAATCAATTTATATTAATCTCCTATTAATTCAATACGTATCATTCCACCTAGGTATTTTAGTCACTGTTATATGTAATAGATAACAATTACATCGCAAAATTAAATGAAAATCTAATGTCTGATATGTATCTGTTTTTAGTAAACAAAATAAAAAAAAGGATAGAGAAAACAAAAACACTGGAAGAATCGAATAAAAAATTGACACTTGTCAAAGGGATGTACAAGGAGATATGGAATTGGGGGCAGCAAAATTTTCATGCTCCAATCAAACTAAGTGTAGATTAATAATTTTGGTAAACAAAAAGAGCTAATGAAGCAAGCACAAGTCCCATAAACTGTGTGTATAATGAGTTGTTTAAATTTAATTTGGTGTATATATAATAAATTATTTATATGGGTCGTTAATATCTTGAATTTTGGTGAGGTTTTAACAAAACAATTAATATTTTACTTTGTTCACTTAAAATTCGTGGCAAATGTTTTAGCCTTGAAACTAAAACTCTTCTTGTGATAAGGATGTCATGAGTTCAATCCATGAATCACACAAGATGAGACAGGTGAAAATTCTTCATATTTAATATAATAAATCCAAATTTTATTATTTATTTTTCAAAAAAAAATTGCACTTGCGCAAAATGAAAAATAAAATTCTACTTCGGATGTGACTCAAACTCGAGAATTTTGGAAATAGCAAAGTCCAATCTTATTCACTAACCCCTGAATTTGATAAAATAATGCACTAATATGCTCCATAGATAACACGGAATAGGTTCTAGTTGGAATGAGTTAGAAAGCAAGAGCTCAATAAAACCGCCTATTTCTGTCCATTTCAATTGGATACAAGTGACAGGTTTGTAGCATATAATTTATAAACTGCGCGCTGAACTTTAATGACCGACTATGTTTGAACAAAGATAAGGACTTCATTACTGTCCTCCACTCACAGCCGCAAAGTTCCATGCTCCTTTCTTCACTCCCTACCCTATGCGCATAGCGGTTTTTTTGTGCTTTAGCTTAGTTTGATGGCTCTAAGCATGTTTAAGTGCTGTTAAAATCCAAAAAATAAAATACCAACAGTAAATCGCAGGATTCAAGAGATATTTATACACACACACACACAACTAAGCTTGGAATGTGCACAGAAGAAGAAAAAACTTTACCTTATAAATGGGTAGTATTTTATGCTTAGTTTAAAAACACCCAGTGAAAAAGAGCATTTTGAATCTTTGATACAGCAGCTGAGTAGATGCAATTTGTGTAAATCCTGACAGAATTTTGCTTACAACTCATGTATTGACCTGAAAATGAATTCCAATTGAGAATGAAACTATTCAAACACACACTCGCACCCGCACGATGCATTCCTGTTAATCTCAAAAACTATCATTTCGAAAAATTTGTACAAATTTGAAGAGAATAAATTTAACACAAGATGTTATTATTAGTTCTTACCATAAGTTGTAAGAAAGAAAAGCATCACTTTGCAAACGCCCACTTCATCCATGTAGAAAAGCAAAACTTTGAGAGGTGTTCAGGCAAATCAACCTACACAGCATATTATTGAAGATCAGTGAATTAAACAACACTCAGATGCATACTACGCAAATTTTTTCCTGTCAAAATTTGATACCGAGAAAATAAGAAGAGATTTTTTAAACATAACAGTAAACTTCAGATAATCCAGCGAACAAGATAAGGAAAAAGGGATCGAAGAACAGTAGTTCAAACTGATGTACAGGTCCTATTCACTGAGATCGTTAAATAGACGAGGAACTAGTGATAAATTGGTTATTAGTAAAGAAGTTATATTTTAATGCTTAGCAATTGCAACACAAGTGAAGAATCATAATTAGTATAAGCAGCCTCTCAACAATATTAGAGTGTATGGTGAGCCCATGCCACAGTTACCAGAATCTTACGATTTGATTCTATTCACCCCAAAATCGATTTGATTCTATAGGGTGAATCTACACCCTGAATCTTACGATTCTTGACCAATTCAATTCTGAATCAGCCGAATCTTACAATTCTAACAATTCTGCTGATTCATGAACTGTATAAAAAAATTGTAACTTTTCAAAGATGATGAGATAAAATATTTGACTAAAGTTAGTCAAAGTCTACGCTCCACTTATTAGTCTCTAGAGCGAGGATAAATCTAGAACCAACAATGGATTGATGGTCAAGGTATTGTATTTTCTCTAGAGACTTTGGTAAATAAACGAAAATAACAGCTGGGTCAAAGTTTTGTATTTTCTCCCACAAAATAAAGAGCCTAGGATACTAGCAGGATAAAAACTATACCTAGCAAGATATTTCTGTCTTGCACAATAAATAAGGAACTCGTCTCTTACGGCCATGCAAATAGACACAGAACAAAATGAATACAGAAAGTCATATCAAATGTTAACATAGAATGCAAATAGGTTGAACAATATTGTCAATATCACTTCTAGATAATATCAAAATCGTGACACAACACTGATTAGCAATGAAAACAAATCGCTTGAAAGAAAATTATTGAACTCACACTTGTCCATGATGATGAAAATCCATCTGTAGAAAGTAACCAACTCCCCGCTTTTCTATGACCATTTGGTGATTCAAATTCCAGTAGCTCGTTGTCTTTAAAATCATTATCGTCGCGATTCAAGGTCCTCCTTTTCTTTCTATTTCTCCTTTTCTTCCTGCGTTTTTTAGTCGACACACTATTGTCCGATTGTGAATCGTTTTCTTCTGACAACTCAGCATAATGAATCAGTTCATATTTCTTGCAATTTCGGAAACTTATACCGTTCTTTGAAAATAACATTTCCCAGGACTCAGGATTTCGGGATTCCTTTGATAACAAATAATGAATAATCCAAGACTGAAGAGCAATGTACTTAATTGCTACCCCTGATTTCATTTTAAAGCTCTCGTTAAGCAACAGGGCCAAGTTATTGGCACCACCTGAGATTTTGCATATCTGCAACACAATGTTTTTAATTTTCTTTTCTTCTTCCTGTGACTCTTCGTCGTTCATGAGGCGCAGAAGCTGTCTACCTTGATTAATAACTGCATTTAATAGAAGTAGCTCATCAATAGATTCAGAATTGCTGAACTTGGAAAGAACCAATTCAAGCCAAAACAATGAGTTGCGAAATTCAATTGGTTCGACTCTCGAACATAAATATATTCCCATCAATTCCAGAACAATGCATAATTCCTCCTCGTCAAGAGTTATAAGGAGATGGTTACACAAAGAGGAGAAAGACTCATCCATAAGATACCCATTTATGACTTCCCATACATCTCTTGCATCCTCTTCATACATCAAGCGCACAAAAAAGTCAACGAAGTATTTTCTATCGATCAAAATAATATCACCGTCTTTTAAAGACTCGGCAAACTCATTGGATGACCAGAATTCAGGAACATTGTCGATAAAATTCTCCACTGTTCGTTGGACATCCAAATCAAGAAAATAATGGGGCTTTGTTGCAACCATTGCAGGTGATTGCCCATGTTTTCCTTTCCATTCAAGCTCCTCCCAACATGTGTCACGATTCACAAAGGCGAATTGAGATAATGCTTTGGCACCTTTTTTATGGTCTGATCCACCACCACTTGCAAAGTTAGAGAACCATTGCATTATTCGAATAGGATTTCCTGCATCAATTAGAAACATAGCAGAATCAGTGATAATTTTGCACATATTGATTGCAGTTCTCTTCACTACTGTACAACTTTAACTTCTTGGACATGGAGGTAGGCTGCTAAAGGAACTTCTTTCACTGAAACTATCTAAGTTTGAATCATTTTCCTAAATAATGTAGTGAATTAGCCAAAATACTGCTAGTAAATTCAAACAATAAAATCTATTGCAGAGAAGAAGGATAAATAAGCCAGAAATGGGAATTAACCGACATACCATCAAAGAATTTCTCAAGCACATAGCTTCTCTTGGCTATGATTGATCCCGCTTTATCCCGCCTCTTCTGAAATAACATCTCTACAAGCTGGGATGCTAAACTCCGATTAGTAGGTCGATGTTCCAATAATTTCACAAATAGGTCTCTCTGTTGGCAAGAAGTTAAGGAGCTAATGCCTGCAATCGCGCTGCAGAGCCATAGACGAGCTTCTGATCGGCCGCCAGAAGTAATCAATGACCAGATAACGGATTCCAATTGGCCCAAAAGCGATATCCATTGCTTGGTGAAGTCAGTTTCTCCGCCTCTGTCTTCTTTCCAATTAGGCTCCGAGAGAAACAGATTAACCATTGTCGCTCTACTGAAACTATATTATCTTTTCCGTACAAAGAATGCCGACAATGAAACAGAAATTGAACAGGTATGCAAAAGGGGGGAAGTTTGAGTGGTTGGAACCTGAAATCCGAATAAGAGCGGCGTTTCTACTCGATATCCGGGAAGTAGCAATGAGAAAGCTAGAAAGGGGAACAAGTAGAAGAAGAAGGAAAGCTAGAAATCTTTCAATACCTAAACCTGGAACATCTGTTTACACAGTGCCTCGCCGGAGCTGCAATTATTTCCAATTCTCTGCGTTTGATTTCCTCGTGGAACGACATGCCGTATGCCATGGGTTTTAATAAAAAAAAGGAGCACATTCAAACTCGTTACCCTATGATTAAGGCTGAGCTTAGTTAAGCTCTACTGACTGTTTGACTAGCGGGTTTTAACGACTTTGGTAAATTGATCGAGATTCGGTTCGGTCAGGGTATATGATTGGCTTCAGATATTAATAAGTTAAATTAAATTTTTTAAATTTTGACTCGAACACTTGTAAACATATTTGTATAATTTTCAAACTTAATAAGTTGACCGTGAAAACAAATTACATAATCGTTGAGTAATAATTATATATATATTACTCCCTCCGATTCTTTATATTTGTCATATTAGAATTTACATCAAAATCAATAAGACATTAAATACACTATTAAAATGATTAATTTATCCCTTTTACCTTATAATAAAATTCTCCCCCTTTCTAATTACCAACTTATAAATTAATTTACACTTAATCTTTTTCCTAATTAATACAAGGTAAATTAGGAAAATCTTGTTAAAAAGTGCATTGATATTTTAAAATGACAAATATTAGAAACTAAAATAAAATGTCTAGAATGACAAATATTAGGAACCGGAGGGAGTAATTTTTAAAATGATGGTTTTAATATCATTTTATATTTCTTTTGTACTCGATGATGAATTTTATAATATTTCAAAATAAAATATCATATGATTCGTTTAGTTTATTATATTCACGTGATCAATATTTTGTCATTATATATTTAAATTTTTGTTTTGTCAAGATATTGTATTTGAAAAATAATATTCAAGAATTTAACACAACTACACTAGTAAATGAGATTCGTTTATAATTCACAAATTCGAGAGCTCGAGTTGAGCTTTTCACCAACCCGAACCGAGCTAAAATGCTTGACGAGCATCGAATCTAGTTGATCTCGACAATTTCATTCATGAGCCGAGTCAAGCCAAACCCAAAACAGCTTCGCTCGTTAACACCCCTAACTTTAACCTCACGCAAATGACGTGTATTTAAATATTTCTAGTCTCGCAACAAAATATTTACATTATGCTGCTTATATGTGTATATTTTACTTTTTATACCGTGCAAGGCAAAATAATCTACAATGAGTTTGTTATATCTATATTAAAAATATAATAAAGCATTAAAAATTCAATATTTATAACTTATGTTTAAAATATTAATATCATTATTATACTCTACATTTTCCATGAATTTTATTTAAAATTAGTTAACGGATATGTTAACGAATCTGTTATCAAGTATTCACATGAACTTTCGAATCAAATTTTTAGTAATTGAATTTTGATCTTTTTAACTATGAATCTAAAATTTTACTCATGAACAAATACAAATCGAGTCAAGCTCATTTAATTACAATATGGTTTATTATTTTACCGAATGCAACTATTTGTAAATTCGTTATTTATGAAAACCTATATTAAAAACCACACAATTATTTTAAAAATTTTTACTTCAAAACGTGATAATTCTAGTAAAGCTATAAAGGATCAGTTTGGGATTGCTTTTCCAGACTTTTTTTTAAAAAATTCTATTTTCAAGCTTTTATTATAAGCAGTAGAATTGATTTTGAAAAAATCAAGCTAGACAATTCCTAATTATATAATATTAAGGATCAAATATGTTGTATAAAGCTAAAATATATGTAATTCCATTAAAAATTTAGGGTGTTGCTATACACCACCCGGTATTACTTCGCGCCGCCCGTATTTTTTACAAATACGGACAAGAAAGGATAACTAATATACGTAGGCAGACAAAATTTCCGCCTACGCTACATCACGGGCGGACGTGAAATCCGTCAATATATCATCATCGGCGGACCCGGTGTCCGCCCATTTACGGCATAGGCGGATACCGAGTCCGCCAACATGCCTTCATGCGCGGAATTTCTTTCCGCCATGATGGAGATATTGGCGGACACGGTATCCGCCCGTGCCGCTGATAGGCGGATATCATGTCCGCCTATAATGAA
>CATIWQ010453417.1:0-28556 GCA_949673415.1 Euphorbia schlechtendalii | reverse complement strand
TATAGACACACACACAGACAGATATGTGTGTGTACATCTATGTATGTATGTATGTATGTATGTATATGTACGTACATATATATATGTACATATATATGTATGTATATATATGTATGTATGTATATGTACGTATATATATATGTATGTATATATATGTAGATATATACATGTATGCATATATGTACATATGTGTAGATACATACATACATACATATGTATGTATGTATGTATATATCAACTATATTATTTATTCCCCAGTTAGTAGGTGCTTGAAATATTATTTTAAAGGATATTTTGTCATTAGTTTCGGTTTACCATTTTAATATAACAATGAACGATGTTTGTATTTATTAAATTTCATTACTAGAAATTTTATTGTTGGGCGGAGATTAACTGATACCCGTAGATACCCACGCGGGTGGGGAATGAGTGTGAAAAAATCCCCAAAACATTAAATGGGGAATCCCCGAACCTGCACCCGAATAGCATTGGGTGCGAAATGGGGGTTGTACTACCTGCACCGAGCCCGACCGTTGACAACCCTAGTCCTTGTTAGGGAATGATACCAGTCTGGAAAATTATCAATCTTCCTATGATTGGATCAATTTGATCAAGAACCTGATTCAATTGATCAAATGAATTTAATTGAAAATAATCAATACAAGTTGAAAGATTTAGAAAACTATGTAAGGACCTTCATGAAAAACTTATCTTTACAAGGATCAAACGGAATATCTTATCGTTTCAGTTCTACACAAATTCGTTCAATCGGTACGATTCTAGATCGATAAATCTTCTTTTCCATTTCATATTTTCTCTAATTTCCCAGATTTTTCCCTACTACGGAAAAATCATGTCACGGACCATTCATTATCGATTTGTCTAATGCTGCAGAATTTGTAAAAAAATTCTATTACTATTCTATATACCGTAATACAATCTCGATTTAACATGTTCCTCGGATCAACGATCTTCAGTACCGAAAAGGTATAGATTCGGATAAAAAGTTGTATATTTGGTAAAATACTTTTGATAATTAATTAGATGTAATCAATAAATATTGAAGTCGGCACGTTGTTATTGGTTAAGGGTGGGCACCCTGGACCCCAACAAGTCTGCTTCACATATTTTCATTTGTGTGGAACGAGTCGAATGACATCGGTAGGTGAAAAGCTCCATCATTTTTTCAATTGGAATAGAATTTATTGTATATTTTTTCTCGTCTCTTTTTATATTATATACTGAAAAATATAATAGTGACCCAAATCCTTGTTCATAATATATGAAATGTGTCCCAAAAATATTTTATGATACATGTCATTTATGGAAGAGAAGTGTTTTAAAAAAAACATGATCCCCAGTATAATTTTCCCACGGTATATGTGATTTAACCTATTTATTTCCACAATATTCAAATTTATGGTAAGCATACAAACCGGCTATAAGCTTTTGCTTGTATTTGGGCGGAGTTTAAGATTGTTTTCTAAAATGTGAAGGTTGTTTTTTACAAAATTTTTGTAAGAAAAATTTTATGAGATAACAATTTTTTTTACTAGTTCCTGGGTGTAGATGGTGATATTTATTCAGATGGATCTTGTACATCAAATATTTCATGAGTGGGTACGTAGGAATCCAAATCTGCTGAATCACTCATGTTATGCTCTTCTACATCCTAGATCTTCCCGTTCCTTCATCTGGTTTATGTTCTTCATGTAGAATTCGGATCGAATGATTCTATGAAATTACGTCGATACTTCCACATATTAGGAGTAACATAGGAGACATTTTTATTTTCTCCCAGGATATCTTTAGAAGTACCATTGTTGAGCTTTCAATTCGTATCTGACCATCAAATGAAATGTGAATAGTACCAAACCAATACTAACATAAATGTATTGTTTGTTTGTAATTAAGGGATGGAGGGTATATATAGATCATTTTGGTTAACTTTCTTGTGTATTGATCTTTGGGCATTTATACTAAGAATCGAGTTTTTTACACTCAGTTGTAATCCAATGGTGGGGAATTAAAGTTGGCTCACTTAATTCCCCACTTAAGTTAATTAAGTGGACTAACTTTTTAAGTCCGCCATTGGATCAGAACAAGGTGTAAAAAGCCTGCCGGCTCTTAGTATAAATTTCCATTGATCTTTTTAATCGTCTTTTTGTCAAGCTTTATGGTTTGAGAATCATTAACAAGCATGTCGTATATTTAGTATCATTCATTACATATTTACTTATTTAGTTTTAAGTGTATTTTCTTTTGCTTCTATACATCTAAGCTAGACCTTTTTACTTTCCCACACTTACAAAAGGAAACTTCATAATCTCGTTGAAATCTAAAAGTTTGAATTTGTTTAATTTCATGTTTTGAAACAAAATTACTCATTATTAGGAGAAAAGGGTAACGCATTTAAAACAAACTACCAAAATACTTCATTTTAAATTAAATGTATTTTAATTGAGACATAATCGAATGCTAGAACTTTTATTTTCCATATGATTTCCTAAAAATTAATAACATATGATTTGAAAAAGCATGCGAAATATAAGAATTATAACTACAAATTCGCCTTTACTCGATAGGTTTTTAAACAAAGAAGGAAAAAACGCTTAACTGATTAATTAACATAAATTAACAACATATATCTTAATTTTTGGTTCATTAGTTATACCAATAATTGAACTCAAAAGAGGTCTAGAAATCTCAAGAAATTATAATTTGCTGACAGTTGATTAGTCATTTTTTCTTCCTCTAAGAAATAGATAAAATAGCAGACAAAGCAATAACTATTAGGTTGCTTTTCTTAATCAGACAAATGTTGTCTTTTCCCTCAAATAATATTTCGTTTTTTTTAAAAAATCAAATAATATTTCGTACCATATATTCTTTGATAATTTAATTCTTTTATAACCTATGGATTCTGATTAATCATCTGTATATTCAACAAACATCATATCATATTTCACATATTTACATGTCTTTATTATTGAGATAGTTTTTCTTCTCTTTTGAAAAACCAATTTTTGAGATAGTTGTATCAAATTAATTATCATCATCTACCAACGTCCCTAGTTAAGTTGTTAAAATTAGTGCATTGAAGTGTTCCTCCTAAAAATTTTGGTTTTCAAAATCAAATTTTATTGGAGCCAGCGCTTGGAATCTCTACAAGAAAATTATCGAGTTACAGAAAAATAGCCTGATATACTCCAAATTAAAGTATATTATTTTCTAAAAAAGAGTTTTTTTTATTAGTTATTTTCACTGCTTTAAAAAATTCAAGCATATGCTCCATTTCACTTGTTTTCTCTGGACTTTATGCATCCACGTTGGTTAGACATCGCCTAATCTCCTCCTTGTCTGATTTTCTTCGTAGATAGTGCTTAAACACCTTTTTTTTTTAAACAATTGTTTGGCCAAAATTCAATGTAAATTACCAAAAAATAAGAGGTCTTTGATCTTCGGATCAAAACAAATTACATACAAGTGTTTTGTATTATCTAAATTTCTTAGTAAATAAAATTTTGTGTTTTTCATTTTTTACAAAAAAATATTTAATATAGTTTTAACAGTATTTTATTAAACTATAATTCATAAGTGTTTTAATTGGATTTAATATATTTTATAAAAATTTTTAAAAAATGTAATTAAACCGCGTATATGCTCTGATTATCCCCGCCAAAGATGCAAAGACTCCAATCATCCGATCAGCGCTAGATAATTTTTAAAGCACAATTATTATAATTATTGACGAACTAAAGTAGAAAGCTGACAATTTATAGTCATAGAGCTATACTGTATATTGTAAATTACAAAAGTCTATTTTATCATTTGTTATGATAGTCATACATTACGAAAGATGTGCTATTTCGTACAATTACGGGAAGTGTCATATCTCAAAATTAAATAATACGTATACAGTATACTTTATGGTACATACTCCATGCACACAAAATCTCTATCAAACTCCATGTTATATAATTGGCCATAGTTTGTAGCAAGTATCCATCAATTCTTTATTTTTCTTCTAAAGTATGGTTGTATTATATGATGTGAAATATTCAATAAGTTGATTTGACACTGCAAATAACATTGAAAATGATGTTGTATCGTTCTTAACTATTATTTTCCCCTCCCCACAATTTACACATTGTCTGCCACTTTGGAGAAATGATCTATGTATATTGGTCCTACTAGATTCTAAATTATAAATCACTCTGTCCTTAAAAACAAAATGAATTTATGTACGTATATTTTATGGTTAGCTACTATTGCGACGAAATGTGTTAGTTAATTTAATTGACGGTCAATACTTCTGAAAATTAAAAAATTTGTATAATTACTTATACCATGTTGCTAAGAAAGGGATGAATATGATGATTTATAAACATGGACCATATCCTCAATGGTTTGAGGTCTTTTGGGATAAACTCCAAGAGCAAATTTATGAGGGTCTAAAACCCTGAGTGGACAATATCATACAATTGTGAAAATATGTCTTGTCCATGCGATTCTGCAAGCCGATCCAACACGTGGTATTAGAGTCATGTCCCGACTTAGCTACAATGTGGATGTATCCTCGAAGAGTCAAATAAAAAATGGTACGCCCAATTTAATCACTGGAGATTCGTGAAATCTCTTGTGCTCTATGTAAGGCGCGTATCTTCCAACGCATTAGAGCTAGAAAAAGATGTGTTGTAGACGGATGGTTGATTGGTTGAGGGGAGGAGGCTTGATGGATCTTTGTTTGAGGGGAATTATGCTGGATAAACAAATATCTCGCATTGCTAAGAAATGGATGATCATCTTGGCTAATAAGTATGGACCCTATCCTCATTGATATGAGGCCTTTTGGGGTAAAGATCAAGAACAAATCCATGAGGGCTCTAAGTCCAAAGTGAACAATATCATACCATTGTGGGGATATGTGGTATTAATGCGTTTTTGTGAACCGGTTTCACAAAAATTTACTAAACTAATGAGAATTTGACAACAAAATAATTTATAAGTAGGTATAATAGAATGAAGGTTTTGTGTGTTATTTTAAAATGATCATTACATTATTTCTTATTATTCGATAAATTTAACACTTAGTAATTCAGTAATAAAAAGATAATATCCATTTGTAAAAATAGAGTAATTACCAAAATTATGATAAAAGTAAGTAAATATTGCATGTATAACAAAAAAATACATTTCTTCATTTACAGTTAAGTTTTGATATAATTTTTATAGTTATTTATTTTTTATTTATATTTTGTTATTTATCAATATCTAATGAGCAGACAGATAATTCGGGATAATATACATAATGCTATGAAAAGTAATAATATGGGTTTAGTGGAAATAAAAATAATAAATAGTTTTTTTTAGTAAGAAGTAAGAATTAACTCATAACTTTTCACACCTTAATGAAATATTTTACCAATTGTTCTAACATAAAAATTAGTGCTTATTTTTATCATTTCAATTATGATAACTAAAATGTAAATGAAAAAAAATTGTAACTCTTTCCGACTATGGGCCTTAAACAATCACACTTGCAGCATGAAACTATGAGCTGGCCTTGTTATTGACCGATAACAAGTTCAGTTCAATTTCAATTGAAGCTAGCAAAGCCTTTGTTTCACAAATAGGATGTATTTTTGGGTTTTTTTATGAACTCATTTAATGACCGGAGATTATAGTCTATTATATCGTATTAAAGAGAATAGCAGTTATAATCAAATGTGAAAAAAATGGGGTCAATTTCCTTGACATAACGGAGAATCAATTGTGCGAATTAACAATTGTGCTGTATCGCAAAGTGAACATAGGCAAATAAAAATAAAGGGTAAATTTAAAAAACATGCCCTATAATTTTAGTCATTTTCAGAAACATGCCTAGCGAAATTTTTTTTCAAAAACATGCATCGTGGTTTGTAACCCTTAGCAAAAGAGGAAAAAAATATTTTTTTCATTAAAAATAATAGTGTTGGATGAGATATTTCAATCAATTTAACATTCATATAATTTAACTATATTATTTAAAAATTATACATCAAAATTTGAGTAATTTCGAGAATTTTATCGTAATTTTCTTAAAGTTGTCATCACATTTAAATAAAAAAATATTTTTGGTTTTAAAAAAATTCCAAATTTCATTATTAAGGTGTATTATATTTTATGGACTAAGTTTTAAAAATTCAGTTCAAAATTGATAAGATTACCCATTTTTATGACGTAATAAAAATTTGAAATCCTATTTTTACTAATGGTTATAAACCAGAGGACATGATTTGAAAAAAAAATTTTCACAAGACATGATTTTGAAAATGAGTGAACCACAGGGCATGATTTTGAAGTTTACCTAAAATTAAATCTTTTTAAGCAAATTATGAATAGTAATTTTCGAGCATGTTTGGTATTGTTTTTCAAGTTACTATTCCAATAAGTTACTCTTACAGATTTTTTTATAGAATCACATATTTTGACTAAGAACAACACATTTTGATTCTTCATATTATTTAATTAAGTTATGTCTGATTTGTTTTTTCCAAAATCAACCATACTGGAAAAATGAAACTTTTTGAAAAAGATAACTTAAAAAATGCATAATCAAGCTCAACTATTTAATCAACAGCCGAAAATTCTGAAATCCCATTTTCAAAGAGCTGTGACCCACCCAAAACTAACACGAAGAAGGAATTAAATCTCATGCACCTATTTACATGCCCCTGTCAATTTTCATTTTATTTTTTCAGCCTTTTATTTTCTTTTTTTCTGTTTTTTAAATTTTTATCTCAATAAAAGTTATACTTGCAAATTTTTGTGCGAGAGGAAGAGTTGACGAGGGTTTTTATACTGCTGCACATGGCTGTAACTTTCATATGCCAACAGTCGCTTTTCATTGGTCTATGTTTTCCACTGTCTGTGATTAATTCTGTTTTATTTAATTTCTTTTCCTATTAAATAAGAAAGTGACAGTCACCGCCCCTAACTTGCGGTTCCTCCGCCGTCGGTGCGGCCACCCCTGTATGCACGTGCGTCGCTCACTCACCAATGCTTAATACTGTAACTTGTGATTATTTTGTTGTAATTTAAATGTTTTTTTTATTTTGCTAATTAACGCTCCGTTTATTTGTAGGGAAAATATTGTGCAAAAGAAAATATTATCCAGAAAAATAAAATATTTTCCTATGTTTGGCTACATTACTGTAAAATATTTTCTGATGTTTGTTAACAATTCTGAAAAATAGTTTCCAACCACAAATTTAACTATACAAAATCCTAGTTTAACTTATATATATATA
Source organism: Euphorbia schlechtendalii (assembly GCA_949673415.1). Lineage (NCBI taxonomy): Eukaryota > Viridiplantae > Streptophyta > Magnoliopsida > Malpighiales > Euphorbiaceae > Euphorbia > Euphorbia schlechtendalii. The sequence continues at coordinate 21,264 of CATIWQ010453417.1, read as the reverse complement.
TATAGAGTAAAATATGTGAAATATAAAATAATCATTATTATATAAAAAATATATGATATTAAGTATGAATTACATTTTTATATAAAAATAAATGTAGATGGAAGAGATGAATTTGGTGGTGATGATGTAGGTAGTGATGATGATGGAGGGGTGGAGGAAGTGGTGGTAATATAGGTAGAGGAAGTGATAGTGGTGATGGTGATGGTAGTGGTGTTTGAGGAAGAAATGGATATGCTGGTGAAGGGAGTGGTGGTGGCGGTGGCGAATGAAGGAGGTGGTGGTGGTCGTGATGGAGATAATAGGATGGAGGAAATGATGGATATGTTGGTGTGAGTGGAAGAAATGGTGGTGCTGGAAGTGAAGGAAGTGGTGGTGTCCGGGTGGAGGTGATGGCAGCGGTGGGTGGAGGTGGTGGTGGTGATGGTGGCGACAGCGGAATGGAGAAAGTGATGGATATGTTGGTATGAGTGGAAGAAGTGAAAGTAGTAATAATGGAGGAGGTGAAGTAAGAAAGTAAGGGAAAATGTTTTCCCATATTTTTTTTTTGGAAAACATTTTCCATTATTTACACTACATTTTTATGTTGACTTGCACAGTTTTTTCCTTTGACTTATTTTCCAAATCAAACAAACGTGGGAAAATTCGGAAAATATTTTCCTGGAAACAAACGAGCTCTAAATTTAGATGTTTAATGTTTGGACTAGCTGATTTCAGAATAATTCTCTACTTTCCCAACTTTTAAATAGATATTGAATAAAAGTGAATTAAAATTATTTTACATAAATCTATAAATATATAGTGTTAAATTGAACTGAATAAAAAATAAAATGAAAACAAAGGATTATAAACGAAGTGTAACTGCTATTTAATGAACCACTCAAAGTAAATATGATTGGCCTTGTAAAATAGTGAATAATCAATTTCAATATATTACAAATAAAAAAATTAAATGTAAACATGGTCCAAAAAGTTTTAAGTATCGAATTAGTGATATTATTTTGTTGCATTCATTGAACAGAAAAGGTAAGTGAGACATACAGTGTAAGTTTAATTGAAATAATAACCCTAATTATCTATAAAAAAAACTACTAAAGCTAATTCATTTTTAAATTTTTAATGTCTAATTTAGTGTGACATATTCTACCACCAAATAAAATTGGCCAACCTTCAAATTTTTTTAAGTGGGTATATATCATATGATGGAAATGACGTAGTATGAGTCGTTGATGAATAAGCTGTGCTTCATATTAGCCTCGGCCTGAGATCATAACATTCTACAGCAATGGCAATTGTGGACTTTAATATTACATATGTTATCAAATCGTTTTTAGCTTTATATAGTTAACAAATAAATAATGGTACATATGATCAAAATTTTAAATAATTCATGAAAATTTTTTGTTTGATGAGATATCCATAATGTGATATGTGTCTTTCAACTTTCTTTCTCTAAATTATTTCGTTTAGCCAATGTCAAAAGTTGCATTAGTTTTATTTAGGCCAACAATTTTTTGGGTTATTTTATCATCTAATGAAATACTTTTTGGATGGGAATTTTTTCTCTAAGGTATTCTACAATCAAGATATGAAAACTTTTTATACATTTATTGTGCTCCATAATATATATTGTATATAAATTTATATTTTTAACCATACTCTTAAAGGATAAATAACAATATTTTTTGCTAATTTATCTTACATTTAGTGTTTATATTAATTTGCATAAATATTGATTAAATTGGGTTTGATTAACCCAAAAAATACAACATTAGGGATACATTTTGCAAATTCAATAATTGACAACAAGAACAATAGATCATGTTTGGCGTAGTAGTTGTTATTGTTAGCCGTTACAAGTGCTAATATTTTGGTTGTGGGTGATAAATTTGTGCCTCCAAATTAGACTTGTTCGCCAGTCGAGTCGGACCGGGCTCGGGCTGGGCTTAACTGATTTTTTACTAAAAACATTAACTCAAGTCCAGTCCAAGCTCATATTTTAGAATTTCGGGCTAGTTCCGGATTTATAAGGTCATTCCCAAGCCTATGGATAATTTTTTTGTTATAGATTTTTTTATTCAACCAAATAGAAAAATATAAGATAAGTCAAAATATGTTTAAATTTTAAACATAATTGCATTGTTTAATTAAAATCTTTAATATTTAGTAACATTTATTTTAATCAATTATACAAATTTAATAGGATAAAATCTTAAAATAATTATAATTTTAATGTATAAACATATAATAAATCAATTAAATTATTCGTCTAGGCTTGGGTACTTTTATAAAAACCAAACCCGGCCAATTAAAATTCAGACTTTAACGGGCTCGGGCTAGGATCAAACTTTTTTAAAAAATGAGTGTCCAAGCCCAGGCCATTGAAGCGGACTCGGGTCAGGCGAACATGTCTACTTCAAATTAACTAAATGCAACCATAACCAAACATTTGGAATAATTGTTCCATTTCGAAAGGTAAAATCAACTAAAGAGATAAAAATCTTATTAATATGGAAACTTGTAGAACTTGCTTTAAAAAGTGGGAAATAAAGTATTTTCATCAAGTATTTTGGTTGACTTTTAGATGTGGCAAAGCAAATATGTAGGATAATTTACTATAAGAATTACCATGTTCATGTAGAATTAACCCTCATTCATTTATTGAAAGAAAGAAAAAATGTGGCTAAGCAAAGAAAAGAACAGATGAGAACTAGATGTAGGCAATAGGTAAAACTAGCTATAGATAGATGTGACAATTGGAAATGGTTGAAGATCAAGAATAATGGTAGACAAAAAGGACAAATTGTGATGACTAATTAATCATCTTACTTAGCACTAAATTTTTGTTTCTAATTAAAAGACAAACTCAAATTCTTATTCTTAATCATTATCGTTAACCTTTAATCATTCTCATTACTAGTAATGTCTATTATATTTTTATTTCCATTTAGTATACACATAACACACAGTAGCCTTCATGGAGATCATTTAATACATGACCTGAATGATGTAGTAGATTTAGACCTGTTCGTCGGCTGGGCAGGGTCGGGTTTGGCGGGTTTTTTTGCAAAAAACGCTAACCCAAGCCCATATTTTAGAATTTCGGGCTCGGGCCGGGTTTACAGGGTCATTCCCAAGCTCATTAATATTTTTTTTATTATAAATTTTTTTATTAAACTAAGTTATAAAAATATAAAGTAGATCAAAATATATTTAAATTTTTAATATAATTGCATTGTTTACATAAAATCTTTAATATTTAGTAACATTTGTTGTAATCAAGTATACAAATTTAATAGGATAAAATCTAGGAACTTAAAATAATTATAAATTTAATGCATAAATATATAATAAATAAATAAAATTATTCGTCGGGCCGGGTTTGGGCTGGGCTTGGGTATTTATATAAAAACCAAGCCCGGCCCATAAATCTTAGAGCTTCGAAGGGCTCGGGCTTTGGCCGGGCTTTTTTTAAAAAAAAATATCCAGCCCGTTGAAGAGGGCTTGGGCCGGGCCAGGCAGGTACCCCGACCCGTGAACAGGTCTAAAATTTGCATAAGGATCAATGGAGTAATGATTTCATAGTACAAAAAAATGGGTAACACTCTTGAAAAAATGAAGAAGTGTGAGATTGTTGGTTCAAAAATCACAATCAACGAAATTGGTAAAATATCATCTTATTTCTCAATAAAAACTGCATAGCATGAGATACAAATAGATAACATGTACATTACCCGGAGTAAGTAGACAAATAGGTAAAAATTTATTATAGGCTTGTTCCTAGGTTTTCGGAGACCCAATCAATACGCGATAAAAAAAATTACAAAAAAGAAAGTTGTATTTTTCTATACAAATAATAAGAAATCAAACAAACAAAATATATTCCATGTAAAATAATATTTAAAAAAAAACTAAGTAACAAATGATCATAAAACCATATCTAGGTGAGTGAGAGTAGCGTTACTTAGGGAGACTGGATGAGTTTGGGAACTTGGAAAACATTAGTAATGGTTATTAGAATTATTTAGACATTTACTAATTAATTAGTTTTTAAAAGTGGATTTTAATAATTAACCAAAAAAATTTTTCATAAATAATTCCAAAAAAAATGTTTACAAATATCATTATCTTTAATAAGATTTGTTATTAAATTATTTTCTATACATTACTTAAAGAAATTATTTTAATTTTACTAAATAAAAGAACAATGAACGGTAACCCCTATCGTCTGCCCTAAAAATGGGCTTGCATTTATATTAAGTGAACCCAAAACTTCCATTTTCCCCATGAAATTTTTATGATAATAAAAGGAGGAGATGTTGTAGCTATGTGATTGGATTAATGAAGAACAAAATGATGAAATGATTATCTCAAGGATGTAAACACATAGTCCAAAGTTTTGTCCTGTTTAATGGGTGAGATTGAAGTTTATTTTATGAGTTAGTTAAAGGTTAATGTGACGTTGATTTTTGATTGATGAGATTAAAAACAAAAACACAGAAAATAAGAGTTGTGGATCCCAATTTTGGGGAACATGAATGTCTAATCCCTTCTAACAACTGCTACTACTATTTCCCATTGGCAATGTTCATTTAACATCCAAAACTTTAGGACTTATATCCAATTAATTTGATGTAACTCAGATTAAAGCTCAACTCTTCTCAATTCAAATCAAAATGAAGTAAATTCGTGTAATTTAGAGCTCTAGGGAACTTATTGACATTGAATTGTAATTAAGTTCAATTAACATACATAGATTAATGTAAAATTATTGAAACCCTAATTAAAATAATATATAGGCTTAATGCATCTTGAACCCCCTGAACTTGTTCTTAAACTCCGGATTCCTCCCTGAATTTTGAAATATTCTCAATGCTCCCTTAAACTTGTCTAAAAGTTCTCAATTTCCCCCTGAACTTGTCTCTAAACTCCGGATCCCCCCCTGAACTTTGAAATGTTCTCAATTGCCCCTTGAATTTGTCTAAACGTTCTCCAACCCCCTCAATGCAACATGGCAAGTTGCGTTAGTGAACGCGTGAATGAAAAAAACTATTTAAAAAAGTTAAAAAAGAAATAGATATCCCGATGTTAATATTCTAACGTTACAAAAGTTCAAATTTCTAAATCGTTCTTCATCTATTTTACACCCGAATCAGATTTCTCTTTCCAAATTGAAAACTTTTGGACAAGTTCAGGGAGAAATTGAGAACTTTTAGACAAGTTCAGGGAGGCATTGAGAACATTTCAAAGTTCGGGGAGGAATCTAGAGTTAAGAGACAAGTTCAGGGAGAAATGGAGAACTTTTAAACAAGTTCAGGGGGGCATTGAGAACATTTTAAAGTTCAAGGGGGAATCCGGAGTTTAGAGACAAGTTCAAGGGGTTCAAGATGCATTAGGCCTAATTATTATTATTCAATTAAGTTTCAGTATTTTCAGTTTTAGAATAATAAATTTTAGTTTAGTTCAGTTTCAGTTGAAAAGAACATAATCAAATTGTGAAATCAAATATTGTTAACAAATTTTACTTGGAAATTTGAAGCAGTCCACTAACTATACATTTATTTTGATATCAATGTTGGGTATTGTTAGGGTAGTTACGATTTCTACCCCTGATATCCTTCCTTGATCTTATTATAAAAAACATATATGAATATAAATTTTGATAAGTGAGGAACTAGAAGTGGAAAATAAATAATATAGAAAATTAGAAAAAGAGAAAGCAGACCAGAGAGCGAGGAAAGCGGAATAAATAAAGAGAAGAGGAGGCAATAGGTATTGATCCAATCCTTTACAGCTTTTAAGGTAATTAAATCATTTTAATGATTCAATAATTTTATGCATTAACTAATAAGATAAACTTGAATCACTTTAGCAAAATTTTGAGTTCGAGGCTTATGAACGTAAAAAGTTCTTATTAGAAAACTCATTTACCATAATCAGATGTGCGATCCGGGACAGATCTAGATATAGTCAAGGATAAAATTTCAATGATGAACCATGGGCAACAATTAAAAAAAATAACTGATATATATAGGTTTAGAATTAACACTCCAACCTATGCATTTAACTTAACTTGAATATATATGCTGTACATGTGTAATGCTGGGTATTAGTTATTTACTTGGAATCCAAGCCGAAGTTCCGAGACATTGACAATTGACATTAGAGCCACTTATTTGGCTTGTTCGGTAATGGTTCGCATTTGAGGGAGAGATTGTTGGATCAACTAGGAAACTCAAATCACACTTAAAAAAACAATGAATTAGTGAATGTTATCAAGTACGGCAACATGGTTGATCATGATGGTTTTAGTATTCTAGTGTAATTGGATCGGTTAGTTGATCAATGCAATCGTAATATTTTACTGAATAAATCGGGAGAGTGTGGAGTGCATGCTTGTTCGGGTTCTATCACGATACTTGGATTTCAGGGTATGAGGGCAGCGCCCCTGGCTAGTATCTTAGCTTGAACAAATTTTTTTATTTTAACCCCTTGAAAAGTCATAATTCCGGACACAACTCGTGTCGCCCTCGTGATTTGTGTTCTCTTGAGAAACAAAATGTCTGGAATTTAAAGTCACGATAGTGACAAATATTCGCGATCGAACAAAAATATTTTATTTTAACCCCATAAAAGTCATAATTTTGAACATAACTCATGTTGCGCTCACGCCCGCGAATTGTGTTCTCCTGAGAAACAGAAAGTTTGGAATTTATAGTCACGATCGCAACACACTATATAGTTTTTCAGTACTACAATCATGTTGACAGTTATCGGTAGTGATTAATTATCATTGGACGAAAAAATCTGCAAAATCAGTTATTTTTAATGATTTCTAGTATTTTTATTGGTAGTACATATCAGTGCATTGGCTAGACAAACTGGAGAGTTGGATAACACGGTTCAAATTATTCACAACAGACTTTCTTTTTAAGTTCTTGATTCTCTAATTTTATCTTATTGAAAATTTTGGTAGAACTGTTAAATAAATTTTAATCTGAAAGTGTTCATCATGATTTTATATATCCAAGTATTCCCCAACATCATAATTACATGAATCACCCATCCATCTTGATATTTTTAAGACATGCACAATAATATAAAAGAGTAATAAATAGATATTTAATAAAAAAAATATAAGACAAACTTATGTTTTGAGAAAAACTAATGATAATTAACGAATCTAGCATATAAAATATATAATTTTCATGTCGATTCATGTAAAATGTTAATTTATTTATTTATCAAATAATTATATAAAAACTCCACATAAAATTAAAACAAAAGATTTCATCATATCCTAAGTTCAAATATATATTAATACTAATATCTAAAAAAAGGCATGCACCGTTTAATAATTAGGCGATCCCATGTGATGAAAATAATTTAAGTAGATAAGCATAATGGAGATAATTAGTGGTGATGAATATGGCAAGGAAAGTTTGAGTTTGAGTTTGGTATAATCTTTTAAATGTCACATATATTATTTGTCTGGACTGACATTGCATTACATTTGATAAAAAAAATTGGTATAGAATAAATTTATACACACACGTAGGGCTAAGGGATTTGCTACAAAGATCGGTGGCTTGGTTAGGTGAAGTCATCGCATAAAGATTTTGGTAGTTTGTTTGATTAATGGGACCCATTCATATGATATGGGGCACGTGGCCTTTTGTTACATTTATGAATTATACACTCACATGCCTGCCCTATACACTAACATAACTTAATCCATTTTTTACAAAAATATTTTTAAAAATTGGATAAACTTACAGATAATGCTTGGTGGTTTTAGTATTTAAATAATGGCATGTAGAATTTTTTGTTTACGAAACGGGGATTGTAGTTAAATAATTTAGTTAGTTCAAGATTTTATTACTAAATCATATTGTTTAAAATAAAAAAATGTTGAATAAATTGCAGAAATTTTTTTCAAGTTTTAAAAGTTTATCATTAACTTTTAATCTGAAAAAATATTTACATACTTCAAAATAATTTTAAATTTACCACCTATTCATGTTCCATTTTTATCAAACAATTCGCAAAATTTCAATTAAAAATAGACATAATTTTATTGTTATAGCATAATTTAATATTGAAAATTTTTTGTTAACTTTTTGAAACAACTTAAAATCTTTATGGTAAACAAAATTTCAGATTGTGTTTTTTAATTTACCAAAATAACAAATCAACCTCTTCGTATTGATCATGTATTTTTTACAAAAATTATTTTGTTAACCTTACAATTAGAAAAAAATATCCACTCACCCGAAGGTGAACTTGAACTTATGATTTATATGATTACAATTTCAGTATCAACTATTAAGTTAGGAACTTTTTCACTTCAGATTTGATTAGGGATGCCTATGTGTCACTTTCAATATTGTAGTACAACCTCCATTCTGCACCCAAAGCTTTTCGGTTGCAGGTTTGAGGATTCCCTATTTAGTGTTTTGAGGATTTTTTCATACTTATGCCGCAGCCGCGCAGTTATCTACGGGTATTAGGTAATCTCACCCAACAATAAAATTTCAAGTAATGAAATTTACAAACACTATCCATATATATGCGCCGCACACCGAGTATATTCACGGGATCTGTTCGGGGGCGGGTAGGGCTCTACCCAAATCCGCCCACCTTTCCAACCAGACGATATAATTATTTTCCGTATCCATCCTCACGAGTGAAAATTTTTAAACTTTTACACAAACTCATCGGTTTGGATGCCACGGATTTCGGATAATTATCGTCTTATTGATATCCCTAAAATGAATGTATAATAGTATTATTCAATGAATATAATATTTTATGCAATCTTCTACAATTTCATCAAAACTTATTATGCTAATGGTTCGTGTTTGAAGACATGGATACTACACATGTACGTTCATCTGTCCTGAAATTCTTGAGTCTCACCTTTTCGAATTTTAATGCTAACTGAGTTCTAATTTTGGATATTTTGCTAAAAGTATCAACTTAATTAAGATGTTTCTTTTCTTCCTTAGTCATTATTTCTATCTATCTCTTATCGCATCTCCAATCTTACTTCAAAAGTGAGGTTTGGAGTTGAAAATGAAGTGGAGTTGTTTCAACTCCACTTACTTTCGACTTCAAATCTTGAAGTGTGAACAGTGCTGCTTCAAATTTTAAATGACATTGACATTGTTTACAATTTCAAAATTTTATTTTTTTATTTTTTATTGTTTATAATTTTTCAAATTTTTTTTTAATTTGAAAATATATTTAGAATGTTAATGTTCATTTTTTTATAAAAAAAATTATTTTATTTTAAAAAAATTATTATCACTTTTAGAGTTGTGGTTTTAAAGTTTGAAGTGAAAGATGAAGTGTAGGGTCGGTGAAAAAATAATGCAGTAACTTCAAATTATAGAGTAAAATAGAATTTGAAGTAAAAATTGAAAATGCAGGGTAGGAAATGCCCTTATAGAAACAAAAGTATACTTTGTGTAACAAATGTTTGTTTCACCTTTCCTCTAAGTTGAATTTGATTTTTATCATTTATAAAATTTCCTACTTGTAATAAAGGAAATAAAAATACAAGTCAAATACATACATAGTCCCCGAACTTGGTATGAATAGTTATGTGTCACATCCAAGCTTCAAGTGTTACACTTTACCTCCATAAAGTTGGTAAAATTGATACAGGTTGCCACATTGGTGTCACGTTTCATTTTTTATTAATTTAATTTTTCAAATATGCTATTTTCTGAGTTTTCTCTCTCCAATCTAAAAATGACATATGTCTTTTGTAGAGAAAACTGTATCAGTTCCGTAAACATCAAGAGAAAACTGTATCAACTTTTATTTATTAGGAATTGTTATATTCGTATTTTTTTATATTTCAATATTTTTAATAAACCTTACTAGAATCATCAATACAATCAGTAGTATGTTGTCGTCGGAATGAAACGACATTTAATCATGCAATGCAATCAATCGCCTTTTGACCTTTGACGAAAAGGCACGTGCACAACATCTATCCTCTCAAAAAATTTCTTTCAATTTTCTGTGGCGCACGTGCATTCTCTGTTCCCACGACATGTTGTATTATTATTAGCATAATCATCTCCTAAATCCTTTCATTTTCATCGTATTCCCTTATTCTCCCATTAGTTTATACCTGATTTGCCTTTTTCCTGTTTATAAATTATGGAACCCTTTTTTCATTATTACTTTATCGCATAATATAATGAAGGGAATTAGTCGAACGTACTTAATGGCTACTCGACAATCCCCTGAAATTTGACCTATTTTGATCTACAAATAGCTAATAGACTATTATTCCCTCTAGTCACTGATATATCAATTTTAGATATCAAAGATAAAATTAATATTAAATAGCAACTAATTTCTTTCGTAAGAGAGAATAAAACCCAAACGTCAAGAACGAAAATGGAGTAAAGCAGTTTCCACCAAATCTTACAAAACACCGGATTACATAATTTATATGAATTATACTTAATGAAAGAAAGATACTAGGAGAGAATCATGGAAAACATGTAACACTAGCAAAATTGAGTGGGGCATGACCACAATTTTTTTATTGCATGAATGCATATATATGTGTGTAATGTATGTATCTTTAGTAGTAATTAAAATAGTCTAAGCTTCTACAGAAGCATTTAAGAATTGAACATTTGCTTCCATTTCAAACTTTACTATATGACTTCATAAAAAAAACTTTACTTAGGGCAGTGATTATGTCAAACACGAAATAGAGTAGAATACTAAACATTAGTATAAAGGACGAACATAAAAGTTAAAATTTTAATTGATAATGTGCCGATAAAGGTTACTTATCTATGATGGTGATTGGGATGAGGGTCATGAGGTGATACCAAGGCCTATTAAGATCCAAATAGCGCGTTTTGGCCCAGTAAGAAAGACCACCTTAACAAACGATGCTTCAGCGCTTGCACTCGTCCTTTATCAGAAACATGTTGGCCACGTGAAGTGCGTTTGAGCTGAACATCCCTCAACGCCTGTGGGCGAACTTAGGCCGAAGCCCCCTAGGTCGAATTACTCCCTCAACAATACCCTTCACATCTGCGCTGAATTACCTTCAACGCAACCCTTGCCGATTCAGCCCACTCCTTATCTCTCCACTGATGCGTTAAATGCAAACCTGACAGGCAGAGGGGAAGCATTTAATGCTCCGACGGCGGAAAAGACCACCAAACAGTTTGCCACTTACGCACAGTTCATAGGCGGGTCCCGCCCGTCATCATTATGCAGCTTCCTATAAATAGCAAGGTAATCTCCCACTTTGAAGATAACTGCTATTTTGAGAATTCACTTCTACCACCTCTCCCAATTCGCTGACTTTAACATCAGAGGATTTTCGTCGAAAACACTTCCGACCGGAGACTTGTTTTGCAGGAATCTGAGGACGCTGAAGGCCGTAAACTTCACCTGTCGGATACCATGAGTTAACCTCTATTAAAGCATTTTTACTAAATAATTCAATCTATCAACTATCTTAACTATTGTTTTTAAATTCGGATATGTTATTGAGTTAGTGAAGGAAGATGGTCATTAATTTAAGGTTCAACCGAAATAAATCCATTGTCGAACCGGATTTTCTTTAAATATATTAAAATATAATTTTTAATAATTTGATATTATAAGTTTTATATTATCAACAAATAATAATAGTTTATATTAATACTATATAGTTCATATTGATACTTCCAATAAAATTGAAACATAACAAAATCTAGTGAAATAATAGACCACTAATGCTTAATTTAGTTCAAATTGGTTCATATCTTATAAATTAGATGATAAAAAGTTAATAAATTTGATTTATAATATATGAAAATTACAAATTTAATTAATAAGAAGTTTGACACAGTATATTAAATAAAAAATATAATTGTAAACAAATAATTTAATGTTAATTTGATTTTAGAAATAGTTTAGAAAAATCTAAATGTCATTAGTCATTGAAAAAATTCAAGCGTAACTAAAAGAAATATTTTCAAAATATAAATTTTTAAATAATTAATTAGTAAAATTTTAAATCATTAAAATATACATTAAATAAAAATTTAAATATATTTATAGTAAATTTTACATAATTAATTAGTTTCATAGAACACAATTCAAAATAGAGTATGGCGTTTATGAAAGGGTAAATTAGTAAATCACCTTATTCAGTTAATTGTTATATTAAAAATTGTAAAATAGTTAAAACGACAATATTTAGTAGACCGAGGGAGTACTACTTTTACAATGTCTTGTCTATCTCGCCACCTTATTAATACGACTTTCTATTTTACAGACCACAAAATGATAGAACCCACAATCTAATAAAGATGCTATTAGCTGCTAATGTCACAAGGTATTTTATTTCTTATACTAATTTAATTATTTCATTTACATATTAAACCCTTTTTAATTTTTTGTGAATTTTGCAACTACAACTAATCACAAGCTAAACTTTGTTTTTGTTTTTTACAATGTTAGTTTATCTGTTGAAATTATCGTCCCTTGATGTGTTTTTAACAAAGAATTATCGATTTTGAACCTCAAACTCCACCAAAAAATACTTGAAAAACATGTGACAGATACGAGTCCAATGCTAAAAAAATAGATCCAAAATACTTCGACTCAAAACAAAATACTTATAAAAAAACTCTTGTGTGGTACAATTTATTGAATTTATAGTTTGTTATAACATAGAGTAGACTTGTTTAGCAGGTGAGTTGACTTGGGCAGAACTTTGTCGAACTTTGTATTAAAACTATGAGCCCAATGCAAACCCAGACCATTTTATACTTTAGAAGGTTGAGCTTGAGCCATACTTAAGAAATTATTCACGAGTCCATGATAATTTTTTTAATCATGGGTGGATTTATAAAAAAAAATTACTACATTTTATACAAACGTGTCTAATATTACCTATAATTGCATTCATTACTAAAAATTCTTTAATATATTATATTTATTGTAGGTAAATTATAAAATCCAATAATTTAAATCTAAGATTCGAACCGTTATTAATAATATATAATACTAATTTTATTAATAATCCAAATGTGTCTAATTATTAATAATTGGGTAGATTCGGAAAAATTGTATATTTTATAAAATTATCTATTTTATCATAAAATTTTGGATTTTTGCGTATTTGGATTCGAATCAAACTTAGTAAAAAATTAACGTACAAACCCAATTCATGAAAGTGAGTTCGAACCGAGCTCTAGATATGTAGTACAACCCAAATAGGTCTAGCAAAAGTAGATATGTGATATGATTTTGTTGTGTTTCTATGGAATTGGCGCAGAAATTTTTATAAATTAACTGTAATATGAGTAGATATTAATATTATATTTGGTTCATTAATTACTTATACGTCACAAATGAGCTTGTATTTCTCGAGAAAATGTGAGTTTTGTTACATATAAAAATGCATAAGCTTATAGAGTGGGCTTCATTCTTTAAAATAAAATTAAAATAAGCATGAGCTTAGAGTACCTTTTTTGGGTAAGAACATGAAATTTGTTAGTCCAAATCTATTTCATGAATTTAAAATCTTATTAGATTTATATGATTAGTATTTGCAGTTTCTTTTTTTCCCTCTAAATTTTAGTATAAATAGATGCTCCCTCCGGTTCCTAATATTTGTCGTTTTAGAATTTTCATCAAAATCAATAAAATATTTAATGCACTATAAAATGACTACTTTAACTCTTTTACTTTATAATAAAATTCTCTATCTTCTTAATTACCAACTTATAAATTAATCTACACTTAATATCTTTCCTAATAAATGTAAGGGTAAATTAGAAAAATCTTGTTAAAAATTGCATTGATATTTTAAAATGATAAATTTTAGGAACCAAAGTCCAAAATCTAAAATGACAAATATTAGAAACCGGAGGGAGTATAATATTTCTCATTGTATTTTTTCCTACTCATATTCATAAATACAAGGTTCTATTTTCATATTTTCTATCTTATTTATTGCGGGCTAAAGGTTATTTTACAATAAAATTATATTATTAGAATCCATGAGCATGAAACAGTTTTACAATTAAAAAATAGTTTTACCAAACGGTTTTGTTGTAGACTCTAAAACATATGGAATTGAAACTCTAATTTATTAACCATAATACACAGGGTAAGGTAAATTTCAAAAAGTAACATATGATTTTACTCATTTGTAAAATGGAATCTGAAGAATTTTTTTTGCAAAAGTGGCTTATGGTATCATAAAATTTGCGAAGGGGGGTTGAGGAATTATTTTCACAAAAGGGACCCGTGGTATCATAAAATTTGCAAAAGAGGGCTAGTTTCAAAATAGTGGTTACATTGAATATTTTAAGCAATTCAATATTCTAATAATTTAACATTGAGTAATTTTCGGAGATTTAATTTTTTGTTTTTTTAAATTTTGTTATCATAATTTAATAAAAAAATATTTTAAAATTTACCATTGATATGTATTGTATTTTTATTAACCATCCCATAAAATTTTAGATAACAATGAACAAAATTACCCATTTCATAACTCTGTTTAAAACTGAGGACCCTCTATTTACAAATTATTTGAAATTACAATCCTTTTTTGAAAATAAAAATTTTGCCCTCATTTGTATGTCTTAGAATCTAATATATGTAGACTAGGCACGGCTACAAATAAAAGATAAAGCAATTAACACGATGGAAATAAATTACGTGAAAACAAATTATTGGGAATTCTAGGAATAGACCACTTTTCTTGTAAGAAATTTTTTTAACAAAAATGATTCTCTAGATTTTAAATCCCTTACATTTGTAAATTTCAATCAATCTTTAATCATCAATTCAATTTTATTGAATGAGATTTAATTCCATTGTGAACAACTAAAATTCAATTTCAACCATCAAAACGAAATAAATGATTGAGATTGTCTGAAGCTTACAAATGTAAAATCTATCAAATTTAGAGAATTCTTACCCTAAATAATATGATATCAAGGGGAAAAATGCAAAAACGAAGTTAAGATTAGCCGCAATGATTAACATAGTTGACACAACAATTCCAAATAGATTAACAGGTCATTAACTTGAGTAGCTGAATTCTAGATTTGTGAAGGAGGATCAGATTCTGAAAAATAATTTTTAACAAACAATGCCAAATTTATACTCTCTCGGATGTATAAATAATTATTATTTTAATCAAAATTTCACTTTTTTTTTCTCATTTTAAAATATCAATGTAAACTTTAACACATTTTTCATAATTTAACATTGTAAGAATTATGAAAGAAATTAGTAAGTATAAATGAAATTTTATAATGTAGTATTTAAGAAAAAAGAGAATTTTATAGTTAAATTAATGATTTTAATTTAGTAATGTAATAAATGTTATATTAATTTTGAAAAAAATCTTAAAAAGACAATTGTTCGATAGTAATACATTTGGCTCCATTATAACACATCTTGTATAATAAGTCATTGTTTTTATGTAAATGACCTAATACTTTTATAAAAACGTACTAGTTTTTATAATCAAACTACGTGAAATTGTCCAACAGCGCGTTTCCTGTTTCAACTTTGGAGCAAGAATCAATGTTACATCTGGAATAATGAATGATTAATCCAATGCACAAATTTCAACCCTTTATACGCCAGAACATTGACAAAAACATTAACAAATCACATAAAATCCAACCAACGCCATTCCAAACAAGGCCGTCCTTTTCTCATTCAATCAAATCATCAAACACCTTCTCCGCTATATTTTACCTACAATTTTCAACCTTTCCTCCCTTTTCCTTTCACTCCCTCTCATATCCGTCAACACGGATTAAATTTAGTCACTCATTAAATAATTTTAAGATGTGATTAAGCGGTTTGTTAATTAAATTAGGTGGGTTTTAAGGTCTTGGATTAAGGTCAAGAATGGATACTGCTGGTAGAGACAAGGTTTATGTTGTTCTTGGAAGTGATTTACAGGATGGGTATAAGACTTTGGATTGGTCTCTTAAGAAATGGAAACCGTTCCCAATCTCCATTCTTATTATTCACATCACCAATACCATTTCCAACGATTTCGTTTATACGCCCTGTAAGTAATTCTATCATCGCAGTTTCCTTTTTTTTTTTTTATAATCTTCAATTTGGGGATTTAATTTGAAACTAATTACTTTTGTCGTCTTCGATTTTAGTCGGAAAACTGCCGGCTAGCTCTGTGAGCGAAGAGAAGCTGCAACTTCTCAGGAACTATGAGAAAGAAAAGATTGACAAGTTGCTTTCCAAGTATATAACTTTCTGCGGAAAGGTAATTTTAAATTTCGAATCTGATTTCTTCCTTCAAATTCATCATTGTCTCTAAATTGTTCCACACGGCTGTCAATCAATTCGATACGTTTATAACTTTGTTCAGGTCAAAGCTGAAATTATGAAAGTTGAAAAGTCAGACGAACCAATTCACAGAGTCATAGTAGAGTTGATCTCAAGACACAAGATAACCAAATTGGTCATGGGGTTGACTTTCTTGAAGTCTTCATCATGGCAAGGAATTCACTCGTTTTCACTTAGTTTATTATAATGTCCAGTTCTTAAATTGACTGATATGATTCTGTACAGGAGATCGAAGAATGCAATCAATGGATCATTCTTCATCCATCAGCACAAACCGAGTTTTTGCGAATTTTTCATAGTATGTGGAGGGAAACTGGTGTTCCTCAAAGGAGAAAATGAAGAAGCAACAATGGAGGATGATCAAGGACTGTCTGTTTCAAAAAGGGGTAATATAAAAAACTGGCTAGGAAAAATGTTTAATGAAAATAGTTCGTTCGGAAAGAGTTCTCCTCGTCTTTCCACCTCAGCAAACGGCCAAGACTTGCTCGATTCGGAAAATCAGTGGGAAATTTGTTTTGTTGAGATGCAAAAGTACTTTGAGCATCTGATGTCTTTGAACTTGGATGAACAAATCTGCGAGGAAGAAAATGATGTTTTGCAGTCTGTTTCGTCGCAACAAGAAGCAACTGATGCTAACTTGGTAAGCAAAAAACCCAAGAGAATTGAGATGTTATCAGAGCCTAAAATAATAGGAAATTATGGAATTGTTAAACTCAAGTGGTTCAATAACAATGGCTAATTTTTTTTAATCATATTGAATTTGTACATGACAGCTAATTTTAAGCAAGTTGCCTTAATCATGTTGATTATTAGTAATTGTGGGATTAGGTTCAATTAGTTCATTTTAGCTATCAAACATTTTCTTGCCCCCTTTTTGAAAAAAAATCCAGAGGATTTGTCTAAACATTCTTGGAAGTTTCTTGACAGTAAGGAGATTGATTTGATAGATATAAGGGATTTTTGGATGCTAGTTTGTCAATGTTTTTATCTTACTTTTCTCCATTCTGTTTTCGTTTTTTACTTCCTTCCCATCCCATTTTCCCCTCCATATTTACTGTCCGGAATTATTTTTTATCATGATATGTTCTAACAAATGCTGACATTTTGTAACAAGCCAGACTGTTGCAGCAAAAAGGGAGACTATGAGAAGAAAAATAGACGACACACAGAAAATGACCCGGATTAAGAATGAAAAGGCTAAGATAAATGCAGAATGGTCTGCAAAAGCCGAATGGGCAATTAATTTATGCAATAACAGGGTAATAGTCAACACTTTTCTTTCAAAGTTGACTGTTTTTCTCACTTCAAAATTTGTTCGGTTCGCTTTCTGATTAGGAGTCATGCGATTCTTATTCACAGGCACAGGACCTTGATGAAAAGATAAAAGAAGAGGTTTCGAACCGAATCGAGATGACAAAAAGGTTGGATATCGAGAAAGAACGAGTTCAAGAAATGATTAACGATGTCGCAGAAAGCAAAAACAGGCTAAAGTCACTAGTTGAACTCCAATCAGAACTCTCGAACAAGCTCCAAATATCGGCAATGGCAAGATCACATGGGGAGACTCAGTTAGAGAAGGCAACGATCGCAAGGGCGGAAATGGTGCGAGAGATCGAAGAATTACGTCGACAAAGAGATATTCTCCAGCGTAGGATCGAGTTCTGCAAGGAAAAAGATGCCATAGCAATGGTATCGAAGTCCAATGAAATAAGTTGCGGTTATAGGGAGTATAGTGCTGAGGATATCAGATTGGCCACGGATGGTTTCTCTGAGAGCCGGAGATTGAAATCTGGCGGCGATTGGACCAATGTGTATAAAGGACGCCTTCACAATCTGACTGTTGCAATCAAAATGTTGAGTTCTGATAATAGATCATCTCAAGAAGATTTTCTTGCAAAGGTATTACTAATAATGCACATCATTCGCTGCGGTTTTTTCTAAACATAGGCTCTGAGCCGGTCCTTACATTTCTACGCCCTAGACGAAATAAGAAATAAGGGCTCATTTGATTAAATAATTTTACGTAAAACAAGGGTCAAATAAATTTATATCATTTACATTGAATATAGTCAGAAAGTTTTTTTAAAGCTTATATACATACATAATAAAAAAAATTTGGCCTCTTTTAGTCATGGGTCTTATAGGCCGTCGCATCCTTGGCCTATGCTTAGAACTGGCCTTGTATAGGCTATTGGGAGCCAAAACTGAAGTTTGAAATGTAGGTGAAGGTCCTCAGCAACATTAGACACCCGCATCTGGCTGCCATAATTGGTTTCTGTTCTGAGCGAAAATGCGTAATTTCAGAATATATGCACAAGGGAAGCTTAAGGGAGATTTTATATTCGTCCGAAAGAAATCATAGAAAAAGGAACCATACCCTTCGGTGGTTTGACAGGATCCGAATAGCCTACGAGGTGTGTTCAGGGCTGAGTTATCTACACTCAGCTAAGCCGAAACCCGTTGTTCACGGCCACTTGACCATATCAAGCATCCTCTTGGACCGAAATCTTGTTGCCAAGATAAGTGGGTTTGGGCTAAGTCCAGACAACTGTGAAAGGACCGATTTGCAGGTCGATATTCGGGCTTTTGGAGTTCTACTGCTTCATGTTCTGACAGGAAGAAATTGGTTTGGGGTTGCCGAAGAAAGAACGGCATTGGATGACAACGCTCTAGACGAGACCGCAGGAAAATGGCCGATGGATTTGGCCAAGGAACTTGTTGGAATAGCAACGAAATGCATCGACGCTACATATGACAACGTAGAGAAAGTAATGGAAGAGATGGGAGGGGTAAGGAAAAAGGCTTGCGAAATCGTCGCTAAAGGCGGGCCAAATGTAGTTGTAGAGAGTAGTGAGAAAGAACAACCAAGTGAAGTGCCTGGTATTTTCCTTTGCCCTATTTATAAGGTACTTAAGCCTCTATCCCTGCTTTCCGAAACTTTGTTTTCCATTTTTCGGAAAATGCGGTGGATTAAAAAAAATATATGTGATATTTGGATGCAGGAAGTAATGATAAATCCATATGTAGCAGCGGATGGGTTTTCTTATGAGTTGGAAGCCATAGAAGAATGGTTAAAGATGGGAAGGGAAACTTCTCCCATGACTAACTTGAGGCTTAAGCACATATTTCTCACCCCAAATCACACGCTTCGTTCACTCATCCACGAATGGAATAACAAGAAATCCACTCTCACTTCATAACATCTGCAAAGTGCATGTAATTTCTGCTTTACAAATACTAGTAATAATAAAATCATTGTTATTCTTTCTACCTTAATAACCATCAGATCTGTGTTGTTCAAGAGAGTCTACAAAAGAGAGTTTCATTGCTTCCAAGGCAATCCACTATACAAAACTATATGTTGTTTCTTAAATACAACAGAAGATACTCTTCCTTTTTTTGACTATTCAAATAAATATTAATTCAATGATGATTACAACGATTCAATGACGCCAATTTTGTGACGCAGGAAAAATTTCAATTCTTGTGTATAGATAAATAAAACTATACTTGGTATAAGCTGAATTGTCTTCGAAGTTTTTAAGAACCACAATAAGCATTTGCAGCTGTCTGCTATCAGTTCAAGTAATATAACACTTATGAAAATATAAATTTATGTACACAAACATCCAATACAGTTTACTTCCAGTAATAAGGTGGGTTTTACCTTATGATGAACACTATACTACAGGAGAATGAGACTTCACACAGTTTAATCCAACAAAAAAGAAAGCAATTGCTATAATTGTCTCAACAAGGTCAAGCAGTTTACCTAAAAATGGAAGAGGATGAACAAAATCTGTCCCAGAGATAATGGCCAAGCCCAACTAATTTACTTGGCATCTTTCATTCCTAGAAGGACAGCTATACACATTAAACGACATAAAGAACTGCAAAAGCAGAGATACAAGGTTGTGTGGAAAAACATGGTAACTGCATCGAGCACCTTTGCTGTCTCATTAATTGTAATCAAGCACCAGATCCGGCTCAATTTCTGGCTTCTAAGGCTCTGTAATTTTCAACTGAAACTAAACATGGTGAAACTGAACGATACTGAGCTGAACTGAACTGAAATTGAACATGCTGAAACTGAACATACTGAAACTTATTATTCTGAAATTGAAAATACTGAAACTTAATTGAATAATAATTATTTATATCAATAATAACAACGTTACCTTTTAATTATATAATATTATAGTTTTGTTTCATTAATTTTATTATGATATTTTGTTGGATCCTTAACTTTTTCAGTATTAACAAAAACCACACTTTGTAATATTATTTTGGGACAAATGTAGTTTAATTAAAAATACTACAAAATGAAAAAAATAATTAAGTTAGTAGTGTGGAATTCTAGTGTACGACAAATTGGGAGATGAACCAAAGCAATAGCTAACATGTCGATGAGGATAGTGAAAATGATGACATAGACGAAAATTGAATTAGAAAAATTAACCTAACCATTATATTGTTAGTAGTGTGAATTCTATTGTACAACAAATTTGGGAGATAATCCAAAGCAGTAACCAACATATCGATTAGGATAGTGAAAATGATAACATGAACGTAAATTGAATTAGAAAAATTAATCCAACAGTCAATTATAATATTATAATATTTCTCAATTATATTGTTATAGGTATGCTTTTTTAATACTTTATAAATTAATTATTTTGTCTATTTATTTGTTAATAAACAAAGTTATTCGTTATTAACGATAATAAATATTCAAATTTTAACATATTATTAAATAATTTTTATTACTTACTATTTATTTTATTTATTATTAATATTTTTATTTTATTTTCTCATTCTAATAATATATATATATATATATATATATATTTATAATTACTTTAATAATATTTACAATAATATATAAACTGA
>CATIWQ010453400.1:0-10489 GCA_949673415.1 Euphorbia schlechtendalii | reverse complement strand
AAATCTATATAACTTTCACTCTCTATCTATCATGTATTATCTCAAACCATCTACTGTTGTCGATGCTGCCCAAAATTGTTTGGTGTGAACCTCTATTTATAGAGTGTGAAAGGTTGCATTTATCTAAATGAATAGTCATGTCCATTAGTGAAGGGTTGCATCATCTTCAATGTGATTAGATGTAAGATTTCATCCTTATCTTTAATGGATAGGCACCTTTTCATGGTTGCATTATCTCTAAAAGGTGTCTCTTTGCCTAATGGTTGATGGCGGTTGATCGTTCTTATCCGGCAGTTGATCGTTCTTATCTGACAGTTGGAAGTTAAGAAGAGTTTATCAAACCCGTCACGATTCGAGAGCGTGACATACATATCACGATCGTGAATGTATGTTAGTAACTAACTGCTTGTGAAGAATGATAAGTCGCAATCATGATAGATAGTCGCGGCGTGGTTTGGCCAATTGCGAGTACGAATCATAATCGTGACATGGTTGTAACTTATGCTTTTCTTCATGATTCTTCTTTGCAACTTTATTGATCTTTGACAACTTCGATCCTAAGCCAATTCCTTGCATTCCACGCATCGTTTTGCACCTTTTTCACTCTTTTTGCATAAAATTCCATCTTTGATCTCACTCCCAAGATTCACCTAGTTTTTACACTTGCATTAAAAATAACTACATACCATGTGAAATCTTTTATATGAAGTATAAAATAACTCTAAACCACATCATTTTATGAGTAAAAATATCAAGATAATAAGTGTAATTATACACTTATCAGCCAACATTTTATTTGGAGCGCTCAGAATAAGAAAACTCAATAATCTCTTTTGTCAAACAAAATATCTTATCATAACTAGAAAAACACAATTTCACTCTTAGCCTTAGCTAATATGCATCTATGCTATAAGGTCTATTTCCTTAGTGCAATACATTAGAGCATAACCAATGGTCATATACAAGTATCTTACAATTTTCTTAACGGTCTTCGTATGCTCTATTACTAGAATGAACTAATATATTACTTCAATGCACACAACATGAAATATATTAGGTCTGGAGTGCAACATATCATATGTAATGCCAATATATGGAACATTTTCCATATCCTCCTACTTGACAGAAGTTTCAGGATAAATACTTACACTAAGATTCATATTCTTAGTCATTGGAATACTTATGGGTTCATTATTCTACATATGGAATCTTTCTCAAACTCTTTTTGTACAAGATTCCAGAGATAATGATACTAATTATCTTATCCATCCTTTTAGATCTCAATCCTATGACCTATGCAGACCTTTCCATGACTTACATCTTGAAGTTTCTCGACACCCAATCTCTCTCTAGTATGGTTTATATATAATGGTTCTCATTTACCATATTTAATACCATATCCTTAAAACCTCATGAGATTATAAATTGACTTATCAATTCAAGAAACCTTGTGTTTACAATCTTTAGGACAAATCCTTTTGATCTTGACATAGAGATCTCTCATGATAATTCTCCCCTGAGAATAGAGGTCCGTGCACCTACTTGATGTAACTTTAAAGAAGATACTACTACTAAAGTTAAAATAATTTATATAGATGTAATTGTCACAATTGGAAAAAATATATTCTTATAACATATTTTTATTAGTTTGAATATGCGTATACCTTAATTATAAGCCTAATGATTTTACTTTACATTGAGAATCCACTTATTCTTAATATTTTTATGTCCTTCAGGCAAGTTAACTTAATTCTTCTTCCATCACACACAACTATTCATCTCCCTTTAAACACTTAATTTTCAAGGTTGGAATAATTTTCCATTTTAATACATAGGCTCCAAGTTGTCATAAATATGTCTTTTATATTTATTATAACTCGAAATTCTTCCTTTTAAGCTCATTTATAAGCTCCCACTCGAAGTAGAAATATTATGATGATCTAAGCTCACACTTGAGTTAAAAATATTGACTCCCACTTGGACCAATAATAATTTGTATTCTCGGCTCCCCCATGGAATAAGATTCCTTATTTTGTGATCATTATGAACCAATACATTTGAATTACTCCCACTTGAAGATATATCCAAAACATTAAGTTCAAAAGTCTTTATAAAAGGACATGTTTTTTCCTAATACACCTAATATATAGAACTCATTTCTAAGAAATTGATATTTCGTGATTCAAAATTTTACAAATACAAATCCGCATTCTCTCTCATAAAAACATATCCTTTTGATATGTCAGAGTATCTTAAAAAGACACTTCATCTACCACTTGGATCCAATTTTCTAAAATTCTTTAAGGTAGTGTGGGAGTAAGTGTTACAATCCTAATTTCATAACCAGGATAAATTTATTATTCTTCAAGTCCATATCACATACGGGTTGGAAAAAGACAGATTTTGAAGGTATTTGATTCAGTACATATACTTAACCATTGGAATAAGAATCAACTTTCTCCTTTCATTAATTCTATACTTATATAGAGTTTAGGGATGAACAACGAATGTTTAATCCCTTAATCACATAAACCATAAGCTTAACTGAAAAGTACTTTTTACCACTTTAGTTCCAATGTTTTACAGTCAAATCCAATTGATTTATACTAGATTCGTACATCTTTTGATAGCTAGAAGCTTCAAATTTATGGGTAATCAAGTAGATGATGTCATAACAAGTATGAACATCCTTTAATATGATGAACAATTAGGCTTATGCCTTACCTTCACGTCTATTGAATCACATATATCAAAATGAATAAGTTGTAATTGATTTTAGTTCTAGTTCATTTTGAAAGGGACTAAAAGTTTGATTTCCTCTAAATGGAACTCATCACATGGTGATAATTTAATCATTATAAATTATCAATCACATTAAGCTTAGATGATGAATTCTTCATAGCTTATGTGATACAATTGTCAATACGATATACTAACATTTTCTTCTTAAAGAAGAGTTAGTCATTGGAAAACAAACATCATTCACTTGATAATTTGTAATGCAAATTCATTACAATAAAACCATTTGTTTAAGAAATAAACTCATAAATCTACAGTTAAGGAATGAAGAAAATTTATCGTTGGAAAAATTCAAAGATGAACCTATTATTCAGTAAACCATATCACAAATTTAAAATTTGACAAATAATATGAAAATACAACACATCAAGTAGCTATTGGGTTTGTGCTCATCAAAAAAATATAATCTACATGTGTCAATCTATAAAACTTCAACTCATTTTGATGTCAATATAAATTTCAATGTTTCTCTTATAGGTTGTCGAAAGTACACAAAGATATTGTGGTCCATGCTCATGTCACATGTTGCACTTGAATCATTAATCCACAGAGGATAAGATTCCATCAACAACATTGAGCATAGTACAATATAATTCACTTTAAAATGTGTTACCTGTACCAATTAGGGCTCTAGGCTTTATTGCACAATGCCCTTGTAGTGGTAATTTAGCATATCACCTTGTGATTTTACTATTTATTACCTTTGGACCTATTAAATTTATGTTCGAATGGTTCAGACCTATTTGTATTTTTCTTCTTCCTTTTAAATATTCTAATGTAAGTTAGTATCTATTGTCTTAAGAGTTATCTCCTTAAGAATTTCTTTATACCAAATGCATTTAGGAAGAATCTTGGATATCGGAATAACAATTTCTACAATTTCCAAGAAACTTATAACTAAATTAAACAAACTAATTCTATAAAAATGAGTTAAGTGCATCACATATGCTCCCACTCAAACTAAAGAACCGATCACTAGTAAGAACTTCTTTCAACTTAGTGATCAAACTTAACATGTCTCTCTTACATGAATTGCAACAATTATATCACTTATAGTACAAAGCAAAATAATACAGGTCATTGAACTTTTCCTCCCCCATGAAAGAAACTAATTCTTATCATTCCTGAGTTGGTTTGTGCCACTCTCTTTGAACTCGTACACAACATTGTTCAAAGTATAAGAGAACTCTTTATTCCTCCAGCACAAACTCAAACTTCAACCTCCAGATAACCTAATAACTACAATTAAGAATCTACATCTACTACAAATATATTTGTAATAGAAACCATTACTGATAATCTTTAATCATAACGGTAAGACAAAACACATGTACAAGGAATTAAGTCAATTATTATGAGCAATTGTGTGTTAATTACTATTGAATTGAAAACAAACTTTCTAAGAAAATGTAAGCATCAACCTCGGTCTCAAAAAAGATATAAATACCCCATCATGTACCAGGTGAAAACACTTGCATTTAATTCAATTCAATTCATCATACAATAGTAACCATATGTGTTTTTATTGTTTGTTATAGTTCCTTTAACTATAAGGTATACCTTTAAATGCACTTTCGACATGCTGTCTTTAATTAATTCACTTAACTAATGACATTTAATGATAAGTATTGAATAGTTTTATTATGCAGAATTATTGAAACTAATTTGGGATTCATTATTGCATTGTGAGCACGGGATTTTGTACCAGCTCACATGTTCGATGATGACTGCTTTTTGAGATTTTATCCTTGAATCACACAATTCTCGATTATCCAGACGCCTTCATATGGGAGTGTTCCTCGTCTCTAAATTTGAAAAGGACTTTTGATAAAATTAATTATTTTTCCCCTTTTATTCAAACAATTAATTAAAAATACAAAAAAATATAAAAATGCATGAAAAATGCGAAAAAGTCGTAAAAACCGGGATCGGGGATCTGCCTCGTAAGAAGTCTGGCAAGGTAGCCTCGCTAGAATTTTTTTGGCGAGGCCCGCCAGAATTTCTGGTGACCCTTGCCAGAATTTGTTACCTTTTTTGGATTTCTAGGATTTTGTCCTATAAATATTTGGGGAATTTTTGGTAATCGGGACCGGAAAGTTTCAAAACGAAATATAGATTTAGAACTATAACCGATTTCAGAATTAAACAAGTATTTTTGAGATTTATGCCAAGATTTAAACTACAAATATTAAATGATGACGAGGATTATTTTTTAAGGTCAAACGGATATTATCGAAGTGGATTCGTTCCGTAAGGGTAAGCCTCTAAGTTCGTAGAATTGCTAATTCCGTGCTCATTGTCTGTTATTTATTATTCTTATTTCATCTGCGGACCTAGGATTTTTATTATTCTACTTTATTGCGAATGTTGTAATTTTTCTTTATTCATCTGTAATTTTCTTATTAATGGAGATCTATATTATAAAACCCCCACGAAGAGAATAAAAATATTCCTGGATAACAACCCCCACTATTTTACCATGCGATCATTTTCATTAATTAAAACAAGCAACCAATTTGTTAATTAAAATGAATTATTTTATTTCAAAATGATAAACTCATCACCACGATCTTTTTCAATTATCCACATGGGCCTCGCTAAAACCAAAATCGAACAAATGTGCAATGAGTTATAATATACCATGTGCTAACCTTTGTGGATGCATGTAGATTAGGATTAGATGTATGTTTAGGATTTTAATTTTCCTTCGGATATTGCAATTTCATTTTTTTGGGAAATGTAATTAATAGATTAGGAGGGCAGTTGCATCCCCCGAGGTTTTGTAATTTTTAATCTTTACTTTCTGCATTTATTTACTACTTTACGGATATTTTTACCATTTTCATATATACGTGAATAATGCATAATAACTTGATAAATGACATAAGTGAGAATATGCACAATTAAGATATACAGTTTTCTATAGATATAATATAATATGATCCAATAAGAAATAAGCAACTTAACCCGAACCCGAATCTCTATGTCTTAATGGGCTGTCCCCCGGATGATAAGCCTCACAGGACTAATTCCTGGAAGAGCTAATCCAGGTGACGACTCTATACTAAGAGACCGTGGATTCAGGTTTGACCGATCTAAAAACGTTAGCAGCTAGAGTAATTTGCGTAGCGTTTTAGCTCTTAAGAAATTCGAGGCGATTCACCAAGTTTGAACGTTTGCTACAGTCTTTTATTTATACTTTGAAGCTCTTAGAAGTATTCATTGCAAACTTTAAGATATCGTTGATATTCAATTTCTCATCTCTTTCTAATCTTTCGAATCTTCCCGTTAGAGACAGAATCCAGGATGTTTAGAGATAGAATTTGAACTTTAAAGCGTGATAAAATTCCATTCATAAGTTCTCGTTTATCTTCAAGCAATCTGGTTTTGAGAGAGGCGCGCTAGAATGCAACGTGGAGTCTTCCCGTTGGATGACCTTACTGAAGTTGGTAGAATCACATGGAGGCACTTGAGACGCGGTGCATAACAAAAATTCCTTTTACTTGGACTGTAGCAAGGAATCTTTGACAACCGTACTGACATTTATGAAGTTGTGAGGACCACATGAATCTTCATTAATTTCAGCACCTTTTATCCTGAAAAGTACTAAAGAATATTCTGTTCCATCACAGACAATGTTAGTATCAAATGTTTCATTAAGTCTCTACATGTTAAATAAAATGTGATTTTAATTAATAAAAGTAGAACTCAGCATGAGTTGAGTGAAATAATCCTAAACTATGTAATACTCAGCATAGACTCAGCTTTTCCTACTCTAAGTTATAACTTAATTAATCATCTAGCAAAACTGAGTTACACTCCCTTGAATGAACTCAAGTCAGCTTTATTAATTAAGAGTCAACTTAGTACTCAATTAATTTCACTATCCTAGACAATTTGCTATTTCCAAAACTACTCAGTATTGTGAAGTACTATTAACTTGGGTTCTACAATCTCCCCCATTTTGGACAGATAGCAAACTATGTAATAGAAGAAGATAATTGAATAAATAGTTCAGAGATTACAAAATACCTGATGAGTGACTTCCCTTAGTCAACTTGAGCTCCCCCATACTGAGTGAGTCTTCTACAAGCAGCTCAGCTCCCCTATATTTAGAGAAATTCTTCTTGATTGGGGCAATGTTTTACTTCAACTTTATCTTCAAATGTTTGGTCTCTTATACGTTTTCTTGTACCACATAGTTAGATACACAGCAGAAATCATACTCAGCATAAAAAGTTAAGAAGATCTTAACTTGAGCTAGGAACTTGTAATTTTATTAATATATCAAAAATGAATTACTCAGTACATAAAGCATGTCCTGAGCTAAGATTATAATAAGTTCTATTACAAGTTCTACATCTGTTAGTTCATGGCCTAAACTATCTTTTATGCACGGAAGAGGAAGATCCTGCAGTCTTGTTCTTGTCCTGTTCAAAGGATGCATCGAATGAGAATGCCTCGGAAGAGATCCCTTATTAAGATTTTCCATCCTGAGCGCATCTTCAACTACCTTCTCCCCCTTTGCTATCTGGCCTTGAACAATTTGATCAAGACAGACATTAAAGGTATCGAGTGCAGCTTGGAAGCTCTCTTGTTGGCCAATGATCTACGGGGAAATCTCCTACTCCAATGCTCCTTGCCCTTTGTTGAGAGGCAGTCTTGGTCATTCAACTCGTTGAGAAAAAGATGGTGGTAGAATCAAAGATGAGCTATCTTGTCAAAACCTAATCTGGCAAACTATTGAAAACACTGAAAGAGACCACGAAAGTCTGTTGTTATCAGTGCAATCTTCATCTGAGCTTCAATATCAAGAATCTTAGGGCCAATGGATTCGATACACTTTGAAGTGTAGTCGATGTCTTTTTCATCCAGCTCTCCCATTCTGAGTAGTGAATCCACCTTCTTCGTCAGATCTTCCACCTTGGTTTTAATGACATTAAGCTTTGTGTGGATTTTCATTCTGATCTCAGCGTAGAGGTATTCGTTGGAGGCGCACTCGACAAAGGCATGTTTGGAAAGATCTATCCTATAACAGTCACTAAGAATTTCTACAATGAGGAGACTCTCTTCGTTATGTGATCAGAGACCTCTCGATGAAGGGTATCCATCTTGGAGTTAAGAGAATCAATGTTCACGATAGGGGCCTTGTCCAGCTTTCGTGAGATATCCTTTAAGAGCTTGAGGACTTCATCCTGCTTATTATCATGCATAAGTAAGAACCGCGACTTGGATTCCACCAGCTTCGCTATGCTGTAGCTCACTTCCTTTATAGATGCTACCTCTTTGGAGATATCCTCGATCTTGCGATAGGTTAGCATCTTTATTTTGGCCTGATCCTTACCGAGCTCATGGATTTGTGTCACTTGAGTAGCCATATTGGTACTCAAGAGACTCAGTTGCTCAGTAGCAGCGTCTACACTACTCTTTATCTTTCCTGCAACAGCATTTTCTATTATAGTAGACATGGGAATAGATGTAGTAGCTACCCAAAGCTAGGCTGAAGAGTCCATTAACCCATTTAGGATTAGCTCCATCTTATCTACTAGGCTTTTGGCACTCTCTTTTGCTAAATGATTTTGAATAACCAACAAGATGCCTTGGATCCTCTCAAACTCTTCAAAGTATGGAGAGTCACTAGCACACTTGTATGCTGTTCAAAATCAGTCAATTTTTCCTTGGGCCTGGAAGATAAGTCCATTAATTCCTTAGCAAGTAGTATGTTTCCTACTACTCCATCTAACACAGTATCAATCTTGAGCACAGGAAATTGCTTCCTTGCTAACTCTCGAATCTGTGCCAAGAAAGATGTATCAGCTATTGCTAGCTTACTAGGTTCAGGTGCTTCATTGGCTATTTGCCTCAGTGGTCTGACCACTTGTTTTTTCCTGCTGAGCTGAGTTCTCATCATTGGGAACTTCCCTAACCAGAGGGGTTAAGGGTGTTGTGGATGGGTTTGAAGAATGCGTAGGTTCAGAACCCTGTACAGTTGAAGAAGTTTGTTTGAGTAGAATAGAAGGTACAATGGCTCTGGAAGAGTTGGTTGTTGGTTGAGAATGTACAGAAGGTGTGGAAGAAATATTTACTTGTGATGGAGGAAAAGAATCCTAAGTATTTTCAGGTGAAGAGATTTGAATTGGGGAATGTATAGAGTTAGAATGGGAAGAACTTTTTTGTGTTTCAAGATCTACTAGAGTAGAACCTGATGGAATAGAAGAATTTACAAGAGAAGGGTTTTGAGGATTTACAAGAGAAGATGAGGAGGTGGGATTTTGCAGAACCTCTAGGTTAGCTTTTTGACCCAAGGATGGGTCAGCTTGAGGTTGCTCATGCTAAGAAGAAGGCTCCTCAACATGAGTGAATGTGGGAGTGTTCGCCACTTTTCTACTGATAAGTTTAATAACTTGTTCGCAAAATTTTGGCTTTAAAGTATAGGTGTTATCAATACCACTTATCAAATAGAAAAATGATGATAATTACAAGTATACAACTGCGATGTAGTTTAAAAAGATATTGATCCCACAGGGAAGGAACCAGCTCTAAAGATCAACAAGAGGAATAGAATAAAAGAAAAAAATGTAATTTAGTTTGGAGGATTGGAATGATGGATGGATAAACAAATGTATGAAAGATTAGAGAAGATAAAAAGTATATAGATATTCCCTAAGAACAAGTATAGCAAAGAAAACATGCAAGGTCATCAAAGATATTATGTTTACTAGATTAATTTAACAGATTCAGTTCTAAACACTCAGATATTCAATTATTCACCATAGAGCAACACATGAAATGACTTTTCTAAATCTAGTGCAAACGAATTAAGATGATTATATAAACCTGGATAACAATATTACTATGCTTAGTATAGGTCGCTCTCACATAGCCATATTTAGCAAGTTACCAATTCAAAAATGTTAGCTCACTAAACAGCATTATAAACACAGATCCAGTGATTATACACAATCTCGTTAACCTCGAAACTACTCTTAAAGTTAACTCAAAAGCATATAACTTGATTAACATAAAAGACTCAACACGAAATACACATTATGACATATAGACATATCATAAACTTCGAAATAAAATGTATAAGTAGAAAGAAAAGCAAAGTTGTAAGGTATGCAAGTGAAAGCTAAAGTTGATCAAACCATATCCACTCTTTAATGGGAGTCGTCAATTCCCGCAATTCCTGCTTTTGCTTTGAATTCGGTCTCAACTCGTATTGAACCTCCACTAGGATGCTATTCTTTGTGAATATCGACCAAACTAATATTGAAAAATGAAAACTTTTATTGATAAGTGATTTACAATTACACTTATACAACAATTACTCGAATATGTAGAGAAATCTAGTGATCAAAATAGGGATCGAATCACTTATACATTTTCTTGCTAGCACTTATGAACGTAGCGAAATCTACATATTTCTTATTCTCTATCTATGCACACACATCTACCATGCTATGCACCATTTTATCCGCCACTTGTTCCACGAAATTAGTGATTTTGGAGCCCTATTTATATAGTATGAAGGGTTACGTCTATCCAAACGAAGAGTTGTGTCCATTGGTGAAAGATTGCATCACTTCATTGTGATTGGATGAGAAGCTTTATCCTTATCCACAATGGAAAGGCACCTTTTCATGATTGGTTGACTTCCAAAGGTGTCTTTTTCATTTGGTAGTTGATG